>JAMKCH010002017.1:0-36842 GCA_023653785.1 Ophioderma brevispina
GCTTTCAGCCGCATATATCGAACTTTAGAGAATGATTCCTCTCCACCGAAAAATTAGTTCTTTTTTCAAATGCTTATAAAAAAATTTCCCCAACGGATTTTTGCGGATTTGTGGATATGTTATAGAACATTATCCGCGGTCCCGTCGTTATCAAAACCTAGAAAGGACGATTAATTCCAGGTTAGGGTCTATTTACATCTCACGCCGGGCCTTAATTGTTAACACTAACAGTCCTATAAAGATTTCAGATTTCAACTTTGTTTCGGCCAGACTTAGTCTTAGCAATCACGTTTCTCATCTGTCTGTCCGGCTGCTGTCTGTCATGTAAAAGCTGTGTATCGATTTATCCTGGGAGTTTTCGTAGGGCTACGATGCTGTAAACTGGATGGGAGGAACCGGGTGATGATTAGATTTTGGGCAGAAATATGCTAATTCAGTGTCTAATTTTGCATACTTTTAAGACAATTTTCCCACAAGGCTGTGTACAAGTTATCCAGAAAAAAGTTCCATAAGTTTATATAATGAGTACCTTGGTGGAAGGAGCGGGCTGAAGAGTTCCTCGACCTGACTAGATTTTGGGCATATTTCGGGCCAATTTAGGCTATGCAAATGAGCTAATTAATCGGCAAAAATCAAACATAATTGCTATATTTTGAAATGATACTCGATATGCAAAATTCCTCACTGCATGAAGCCTATCATGGTGCACATATTTTTTTGCAAATTTGAAAGTATGTGATATATGTGGCTTAGGTATACAAATGAGCTAATTAAATATGCATACTGCTGCAGTGAAACGGTACATCGGATAAGCAACATCCTTGGCTACATGAAAACTACAATGACATACATCTTGTGTGAATCACAATGGGTGAAAGTGGTCGTTTGGGTGTAAACTCTCTAATTGTCTAAATGCATATTTAAGATGTTTTTTTCCTGCAGGCTTGTGTACAAGTTATCTAGAGTTCCGTAAAAAGATCGCCTTGGAAGGAAGTGGGTTGATTTTCCTTTGGAGTCTTGACCCCATTAGAATTTTGGGCATATTTTCTGGCATATAAGGTTGCAAATGAACTATATTCAAATAAGCAAAAATAAGCACAATCGCTATTTTTTTTAAATGGTACATCGGATTCACAAATTCCTCGGCTGCATCATGGTGGCATCTTTTTTTGCAATCTGAACGTATGTATATAATGTAAGCTTCGGTGTTTAAAGTAAATACGCATACGGTTACTAATTAGAACACCCCTGCGTCCTCTAAAACAGCCAGACGCGCGCGTGCGTATGCGTATTTACTTTAACACCCCTGCGTCCTCTAACACAGGCCAGACGCGCGCTGGCGTATGCGTATTACTTTAGAACACCCCTGCGTCCTCTAAAACAGGCAGACGCGGCGCGTGCGTATGCGTATTACTTTAGAACACCCCTGCGTCCTCATAAACAGTCCAGACGCGCGCTGTGCGTATGCCGTATTACTTTAGACACCCCTGCGCCTCTAAAACAGCCAGACGCGCGCGTGTGATGCTTAATTTCCTTTAGCACACCCCTGCGTCCTCTAAATCAGCCAGACGCGCGTGTGCGCATGCGTATTACTTTAGAACACCCCTGCGTCCTTCTAAAACAGCCAGACGCGCGCGTGCGAATGCGTATTTATTTTAGCACACCCCTGCTTCCTCTAAAACAGCAAACTCGCGTGTGCGAATGCGTATTACTTTAGAACCCCTGCGTCCTCTAAAACAGCAACTCGCGCGTGCGTAGCGTATTTACTTAGACAACACCCTGCGTCCTCTAAAACAGCCAGAGGTATGAAACTTATTCCATTGTTAACTCGGTCCATAAAAGTTAACTGGCTCGTAAAACTCCACAAAAAAAAGTCGTACCAAAAGTTCGTTCCACAAAAAGTCGTACCACAAATTGTCCCATCCCCTGACAACTCTACAGCGAGCCGTGGATTACTTGTACTCACTACGCGCGCAAGACTATAGACATGATCCAAATCTTGGACTTGGGCACGATCAGTTGTAACAGATAACATTATAGTTTCATTGTCTTCTTGGTTTTAGGGCAGATTATAATCGAGCGCGAAGCGAAGCTCTTATAGACAAACGCGTATTACATATTGACACTGACAGCTATTGAAAATCAATAGTCTGACAGGTTTAAAAAATACCGACCCTCATTTGACCCCCCTTTTCGTTCTTACCATTAACATCTACGGAGTTATTAATCGACAGGAACTAACAGGAATTCGCCGTTGTAATATGAGTTTTCATTTGTAGTCCAATATCAACAACACAAATTTTTAACAAGTAATTTGTTTTAATTCTCCATTCTGTTGGATATTTTGTTTTCTCGCAAATTTATTTTTAATGTACTGTGTTTCCTAACCTTAAACCTGAAAGGTTTGTGCTGATATTTTACAGATCAATGCTGGAATATTAAATACGATAAATCAATATTTTTAAAATAAACTAATAATACAATTTCACTAATGAATGGCGCCCTTTAAATTCGTATTCTTCCGGGGAGGGCGGCCAAGAATTCCTAATTTTAGATGTTGTCAATCGGTTTAACACGTAAAAGCAGGATTACGGCAACACACATTTTTTTGATGACAGCTTTTAAATAAAAGAATAAACCATCCACGACTTAACCGGGGGGGGGGGGGGGCGGACACGATCTGCTGGGTTTGGGCATTCCTCAAACTGATTCGATTTATAAAGAATTACAACAGTATATCATTTAAGCACCTAATTTGCAAAATTAATTACATATTTGGAACCTCTTTTCTTGATTTTCCATTGACACTTTTGTGAACACAATATCTGGAGATCTGTAAGTCCCACAGGGCTGAAACTTGGAAGGATTGTGAGGTTACAGCTTCTCGAACCTGATTAGATATACAACAGTAATTGTCCTGGTGTTTTTGGACATTGTCCTGGGGTACAAGACATTGTCCTGGGGTATGGGACATTGTCCTGGTGATATTGGACATTGTCCTGGAGTATGGGACATTGTCCTGGGGTATGGGACATTGTCCTGGGGTATGGTACATTGTCCTGGGGTATGGAAAATTGTCCTGGAGTATGGAACATTGTCTGGGGGTATGGAACTTGGTTCTGGAGGTATGGGACATGCCTGGAGGTATATAAAATTGTCCTGGGGTATGGAAAATTGTCCTGTGTATGGGACCATTGTCCTGGGTAGGGACATTGTTCTGGTGATATGGGCCCTTTTCCTGGAGTATGGGACAATTTCCTCTGAGGTTTTGGACATTGTCCTGGGGTATGGTACCTTGTCCTGGGGATATGGGACTTGTCCTGGAGGTATGGGACATAGTCCTGGAGGTATGGGACATCGTCCCTGGAGTATGGGACATTGTCCGTAGGTATGGGACATTGTCCTGGAGTATGGAACATTGTTCTGGGGTATGGGCCATTGCGAGGGTATGGGATGTTCTCCTGGAGTATGGAACATTGTCCTGGGTTGGGACATTGTCCTGGTATGGGCCATTGCCCTGGGGTATGGACATTGTCCTGGGGTATCAGACATTGTCCTGGGGTATAAGACATTGTCCTGGGTATGGGACATTGTCCTGGGGTAGGTAAACCTTGTCCTGGGAATGGGTCATTGGTCCGGGGTATGGGACATTGTCGTGGGGATATGGGACATTGTCTTGGGATAGAAACATTGTCCTGTGGATATGGGACATTGTCTCGGAGGTATGTGACTTGGTCTTGGAGTTATGGGACATTTTCTTGGAGGTAGGGGACATTATCTTGGGGTATGGGACATTGTCCTGAAGTAAAGTATGGGACATTGTCCTGGAATATGGGACATTGTCCTGGAGTTATGGGCCATGGTCCGGGGGTATGGATATGGGGACACTGTCCTGGAGGTATGGGACATTTCCTGGAGGTATGGGCCATTGTCCTGCGGGTTTAGGGGATATGTCCTGGAAGTATGGACATTGTCCTGGGGATTGTGACATTGTTCCTGGAGGTTTGGGCATTGTCCTGGAGGTAGGAGACATTGTCCTGGAGGAATTGGACATTGTCCTGGAGTTATGTTAACATGAATTATTTATTACATTGTTATTATCGGGTATGCTGATCAGAATTACATTTTCAGGTTGAGCATATAAACCGAAAACTGAAAATTGTGCATTTCAGAAATGATGGCTGGAACATCACATACATACAGGACGACCTATTTGGGACCGCCGCCGTCCCTATTCTTTTACCAAAGCTTTAATACTATTCGGCTAGGAATTCGAAAGAATACGACTTAAACCAGGAAGCCGGACACGATCTGCTGGATTTGGGAATTTGGGATTTTTAAACGGGAAGGTAGGGAAGAGGGAGGGAAGGGAATGGTTAGCATCCTCATTTCGCAAATTTGACAGAATAAAAGTGAATCTGATCGCTCGCTTCTCAGGTTCTACCTGCATCATATTAGATTAAGTAGCACAATGCGTACTTCTTCAGTTTATTAAGGGTTGTTTAAATATAATTTTATAATTGACCAATCAGGGAAGGTATATATTAGCATTATTATCTGCTTATTATGCTTGGACTTAGCCATGCCTATTTTGTGTACATGGCGTTCGGGTCAAGACAAAAATGCGTGTGTGTGAATTATGACTGGGCCGGTGGTGGGGGTTAGTAGAATTTTGAAGGCAAAGCATGTTTAGAACTATTAAAACAGCGCAGTTGAGAATATCAGTTCAAAGAAAATTTGAGTGCACATTTCAAGGATTGTATTTATGTCTATATTTTCTGATTTCAGTGTTAATCAATGCATTGGACTTATAGTCCTAATACTTGCCAATGGGTTGGAGAGGGGATGAATTTTACCACCATTCCAATGATAGGGTATGTGGTTGTATAAAAGGATGGGATTTGCAGTTTTCTGATTGGATGGGGTTGAACCCACTGCCAACTATGTAGAAGAAGATAACCGTTCAAGTGAAAATGTTAAAGATAGCTATTTATTATCTCCCAGGATTAAGGAATCGGATTGGTCGGACTACGCAACGACGATGAAGAAGGAGGAGTTAATGGTAAGAAGGAAAAAAAGGCCCGTCCTCCAAGTCGGGTTCGGAGTCCGACCAGGCAGCTGGGAGCTTGCCAGTGCCGCCATAGCAACCAAATGCGTCGATGTCTGGCGATGGTGAGCAGGATGCGAAGTCGGAAGGAACAAAGTCCACCAGGTAATGGATTTAGGCAGATTTTTAAAAGAGTTTTGTAACGTGAGTGCATTTTGCCAGTTGTTCACTTTTCTGCAAAGCTTCAGAAAAAATTAAGGCAGTTCATGAAGATATGCAGTGCTTGCATTGGGTGTTAAAACGCAGTGGGCCAACGTCTTTTAATTTTTAAAGATTCGTTATCTTAGAATTTCCTTTTAATCAGAAAAAATAATTGTTTTTCCCCTCAGGATCGAGTAAATGTGATGTGATTAACCTTCACCCCAGGAAAGAGAAAACAATTGGTGATGTTTGCATTTCATGAGTGAATGTTGAATACAGTAAAGTATTGACAATGGACAATTTTTAGTATGTTGCGGGCAGGAAAAAAAAACTCATGTGACATTTGATCTTTGAAATCAAAAGCTCCTATGTGAAACATGGGGGGGCGCGATTTTTCAAAAAGTAAAACACTTCTGATGTGTTTTTGGCTACAATAAAATGTATTCTAAAAGTAATTGCCTAAGTTTTAATAACTTTCAATTCTGAATGAACATATAAGGTGATGGTGCCAGTGAAAAATTCGAACCAATGACGTTCAATATAACCCAGGACCTGCGGATTCTCCGGAATTGGCGTAACCAAAATCGAGGGCCCAAAAGTATTATAATGAGATACGCACTCATTAACATAGTTTTGGACACAACCATATTTGGTTACGATCGTCGTATTTAGGAAAATCCTACTGCAGAGTTATGGACACGCGTAGGTTGGTATTTTACGTTGTCACACTTAGCGATTGAAAACAATTTTGAAAACATAACAATGATGCCACATGCTATCACTCGGACTCAAAGATCTCTTTTCCTAAGCAAAATTAACAGGGGTCATTGGGAGACTTTTTGTGCATTAGGGATGCAGGAATCTTTTTAGAAGCATGGTTTCTTCAATCGATTGGTTTTCGCATAATTATTGCAGAAAAATCGGCCGATCAGACAATGGAACACTGGGGAAATGCAACACTGATAACATAACGCGTGACGCACATATTTTTATATGCGTGTGCTTGCTCCTCAACAGTGATGACACGCGAGTGCTTACGCAGCAACAACCACGGCGCGCTGTGTGTGAGAGAAATCGGTTACGGGCTTGGGCTATTCCATAATACACGCGATTCCCCTCTTGGTTTATATTCTAGCTCAATGATTCGCACATAGGTTTAAAAGTGGCGCCCATTTTCACGTATGAGCTTTTGATTTCAGAGGCCAAGTGCACATTGGAGCTTTAACTTCAAAGTACAAAGTAAATTAATAGATGCGCTGCATAGCATTATTGCACCTTACAACACGCTTATACACTCTTAGGTGTAGTCTAAATTGCATGTGATTTTAAGACATAGCGCATGATGTACGAACAAGACAAATGTCTTACACCGATACACAAAATACTGGTCATATAAGTCGACAAATACCAGGCATTCCTTGTGAGACTTGTGTGGGAGTTTATATATTGATTACTTTGAACTTCTAGTTGCTCAGAGTATACCTGCCCAGCGATGATATACAAATATAAGAAAAATAAATTTTGTTACTATTGTATATTTTTTTAGTATTAGCATTGAAGAAGCTGCTAAGGAAGAGGAACACAAGATGAAGAAAGAAAAATCTTCACCTGAGAAACATCCAAGTGAGAAGGACCAAGCATCCTCTAATGGTAAGACGGCAGAACAAGCTACAGTACCCAAAGATGTTGCAGACGAAGAGAAGGGGGCAACTGCCGCTGCATCAACAGAAGTAGCTACAGACAAAGCCACTTCTCCTGCACCACCTGTTGCTGCTAATGATAAGGTTGGCAAGGAATTGGACAAAGCAGTTGCAGAAGAGACTCTAGCCCAACTGAGTGATATTGAGGACAAGATGAATCAGCTTTGCTCAGCTGCAAACTCTCTGTTGAAGAGGAAGAGATTCTTAGCAAAGGGTGAGGAGAAGGAGGAGAAGAAAGAAGATGTTGCAGCTGAGGAAGTCAGCAATGACAGAGATGGTGGTAAAGATGTATGTAGTGCAGGAGACAGTGGGAAGAACAAAAAAAGTGCTTCAAACATATCTGGAAAAGAAGTGCCAGAAGAAGGCACTGGTGTGTCAGGGAGATTGGACTCGGAGGATGCTAAAGGTGACTCACAGTCCAGAACTGAAACGGCTGCTACTATTGTGTGTGATATTATTCCTCCTGTGGAGGATGCGGTGCCCAAGGCTAGTGTGAATGCCCAGAGAGAAGATGGGTTGGACAATGCAAAGCCAACAAATGTAAAAGCTGCAGGGATGGAAGAGAATGACAACAAAACTGGCAGTAAGTGTCAAATAACTACTTGCATGGAACTTATTAGCCTAAAATATAACATAGCTTTGAATTTTATGATCAGAAGCACTCACTGCATGAATAAGCAGTTGTGCACGAGCCTTTTCATAAAGACATACACTATGAGCGAGTAAAATCTCAATTCTCTTGGCACAGTTCAGTAGCCTTCATTCACTAATGTATTTAGAAAACACACCCCCTGGTTTTTGGGTATGATACATGATACCCATTTCACACATGGTCAGTTCATTTCAATGTATGTATAAGTACAACCCACTGAACTGTGTCCTTGGTGAATGAACATATTGTAACTCATAGTGATAGTCACCGTTTATGGTTATTCCTCCATATAATATTGCACAGAACTAGTCTAGTGTCAAAACTTCAATAAGCAATGAGGAATTATAGAGCTTATTCAGTCAGGCATATAATCATTCATTGAAGTCTTGACACTAGACTAAGTCAATGCAATATTACATGGAGGAATAACCACTATGAGTTACAAAATGCTCATCCACCAAGGACACAGTTCTGTGGGTTGTACTTGTACATACATTGACATGAACTGACCTTGTGTGATCTGGGTATCATATATCATACCAAAAAACAGGGGGTTTATTTTCTAAATACACTGGTGAATGGAAGGTACTGAACTGTGCCAAGGGAATTGAGATTCTACTAGCTCATAGTGAACCCAGTTTATTTACTCCAGGTGCAGGCTGGTACACAGACAAAAATGTCAAATGTGCAAAAATCTCACTTTTAAAGGAAATCGAGGGCGTGCATATTTGTCCCTGTGTCCCTTTAATTGTCAAATTCATATTTTGCAGATTTCCTTCTGATGGAAGAGGTTCCAAACAGCCACGCCTTCAAATCAGCCACTTTCACGCCTGATAATCCTCAAAGCTTTGCTACCTGCATCAGGAAAGAGGTATGTCACAATCTTTGTGTATCAGGGTTTCCCAAATTGTAACAGTGACCTGTCCACAAAGTGTGCAAATGTTAGGCCAAATTACATTTAATTAGCTCAAATTTAGGCAAAAATTTGTGGCAATCCCTCGAAAATAGGGAGGAAAATGCAAGCAAATGCAAGTGTCATGCAAACTTGATGCACATGTCTTAAATTTAGAGAATAAAGGTGTGATTTTATGATAGTGGCAGTTCTTTCTTGTTGTAGTGAAGCCAGAAGGGTTGTGAAATTAGGTTAAAGATTATCTTAAATTAGAACAACAAAGCGGGCTCATTCTTGAACAGATTTCTATTTAAAAATAATGACATTGCCTTGGTTTCAATTCATTCTAAAGATAGTACCGGCAGTGAGAAAAATCAAACTACCCATTGAATACAAAGAATGAGATGCAACATTGTTAACTGCGTGCAAATGTAGCAAAACACAGTCAACCTCCAAATAACATCAATACACAGCACGTAATACCTGGTCTAAATTGGGAATTGAACCCAGGCAAGAACCATTGAAATTATGTAGATTCTCACCTGCAGCTGTTTAAGAATGTGACCATCCAAACAGGGGGGAGTTATTTTATTGATGGGTTTACAATATGTGTATGAAGATAGGCTTACAGTTGATTTTACTGATAAAAGAATGTTTGTGCATTAGACATGGGCTTGTCTATTGGAATGGAACTGTCATTAGTAGAATCTGGCATATAAATTATCATCTTTGTATTTCATTGGCTGATACTTGGGAATGATTGGAACCAAAATAATAGACATTTGGACCCACTTTGCTTAAATCTTGTTTACAAAAAAGTGATACTTTGTGATTTTTGACCACATTACCTTTTATATCCTTATATTACGCGAAACTCCTACAGATTCATTACCACAAGGCCATTATAGTGGAAGAGCAATTATAGATAGGAATGTATAAGATTTTCAGTTTAAAATAGATGTGTATGGCATAACATACTTAACAATTTGAGATTGATATCCATTAGACTTTCAAAAGACTGGGTGGTGTAACAGGGTCAGAAAATATTGGTGATCTTTTAGATCTACATGTATTACTGGTACTAAAATTGTAAGGGTTAAATCAATACTCAACTGGCGGGTGTTTTCTGGTTGCATTCGGTTCCCAATTGCATACATGAGTCTACTGGACTAAGTGGATTTCAATGATAAACCGCCGTGAATGGGGAAAACCGGCAGAACAGGAAGGTCTGGCAGTCAGTATTGATTTCATCCCTAATTGATTATTGCTACTCTTTTTTTTTCAAGAATAATACTGGTTAGTAATCCTTATATAATATGCTTACCTGCTGTGCAAAAAAATTAAAGGGACACGAAGGCATAGAAAAATATTCAGAATACATATGAACTGCGCCCTTACTGAAATCACTTGCACAAATTTGAAAACAATTTGGATGTTTAAATTTTGTAAAAAAGGGAGGAGAAAGTAATACTTTCCTTGTAAGCTTCACTTCTCTGCCAATAGAGGCCAGGATTGGCTGACAGTATTGCCAGCATTTTATCAAACTTGAAAAGCATGCAGTCCTCAGCTCACAGACCATTGTATAAGTACTAATCCTGGCTAATCCACCTTTCACTTGTTAGATCAATATTTTCAAGCCTGAAGTACAATGGTTGGAATGCTTTTACATGTGTCAAAAAAAAGCTAAAACTTGTACAATTTCTGCAAGGATTTCCCACCTTTATTTTTCCATGGAAGCAATTGCTCGGTAACTCTTCCTGTTTTTACAGAACAAACAACATCCAAATCATTTTCAAATATGTTGAAGTGATATCAGTGAGGGTCCATTTCATTATGTCTGAAATTTTTTTCTATGCCATTGTTGTATCCCTTTAAAATATACCTGTAATCTAAATTCTTATATTACAAGGTCCTTTTGTACTCTTTGTCATTCTATTTATTGTTGTGTCATCTCTTCAATCCGACAGGATTTATTTCATAACTTTTTGAAGGCCACACAACACCCCATATGAAGGACGGCCTGTTTTTCTTTGATGTACGATTACCTCCAGATTACCCAAGGTCGCCTCCCATAATGCATTTCCATGCATACTGCAGCGGAACGACTAATCCAAACCTGTATAATGATGGCAAAGTGTGTGTTAGTCTTCTTGGTACATGGACGGGAAAGGTAGGTAGATTACTGATTTTTGTCCCCCGCTGAACTAAGTTCAGAATAGGGATTATGAAAAATGGGTCCATCCGTATGTCCTAGGTCCATCCATGAGAAAATGTTAACCTTGGAATTTCTAAAATGTTAACCCTGGCTTTTTGTGATAAAATGATAACCCGATCTGTTCGAAGCTGAATTAAGGAGGTGTCGGGTATTTAGTTTGTCACTCTTAGTGATCGTGACATTGGGCGGGGACATATTTTACGCATCGCGTAAATACAAGTTTGCCTTGTTCAACTTTAACCCTTGTAAAGTCAATGTATTTTTGTAACTGTGGGTTTTTTCCCCTATTTAACCAAACATCAAGATGTAAATTTGGGATCATGTCGTGTATAGCTTTGGGTTTCCTCTTATCCATTTGACATTACAGAGAAGTCTTATCTCGACAGACTTTTATTGCCCCCAGATTCACTGACATTGAGCCGATTTTCCGTTTTGAGCCGAAATTCCTACTAACACAGGATTTTTTGGTGACTGTATCGAAGGGAATTGCTATTCCAGACCTCTAATGGTAAGAAAAAAAATACCGCACACAAAATATTGGCACAAGGCTTTGCCCTTGTAATGCCCAAGAAGAGGAACTAAAGCACAGCATGTACAGGAACTTGAAAATGTACAAAGCCTTGATTAAAGTCTAAATGTGTGGGTAAAAGCAATGTAAGAGAACCAATTTCTCATATATTATTCTTCTTTTGTTTGCTATTTCAAGGGCAATGAAATGTGGAACTTCCAGTCCAACTATTACAAGTGCTAGTCCCCATCCAGGCCGTATCCTAGTTAGTGAACGTATTATAATGAGGCAGGGTACGAAACAGCAGAGGAATCCCAGCAGGGTTGGAGAACAGCCGCATGTATCAACGAACTGCCGTTCTAAAGCTATCAGTAGGCTTGATATTCCTGTAAATTTGAATTGTGCCAAGGTTGTAATTGTAGAGAAAACTGTTTATCAACAGGCAATTGATAGTCTCTAGTTTGTGGTTGTTTTTTGTGGGCCTCCAGCTATAGCTGGCAGGACCACAATAGCATCCGTGGTGCATGGTATGTATGGTTGTGTGTGTCAAAAATTGTTAAGTTTTTTTTTAAATTGACCTCATTGAAAAGTTTAACTTTCAATTGGAACCAAACCTTTCTGTCATAGGTGCACAATGAGGATGCACCTCATATGTTGATGAGGTCAAGGTCATGTTGAAAGGTCAAAGGTCCTGTGAAAGTCCAGTTGAAAAATGGGCTACAAATGTAAAATTGGTTCCAATTGAACTTCAAGTTTTTTCATTTATTTAGATCAAACGTTGACGTATTTGCACCATACGATCCTATAGTTGATGCGATTCAAGGTCATGTGCCAGGGTCAAGGTCATGGGCGGCCCACAGCTTATATTCTTTGAATATAGCGAGCGAGAAAGCCGAGAACCGCGTTAATTCTAGTTAAGTAACATTTCTGTTAAATCTGAAGCTACTACTTAAATACCAAATTTTCCAGTTAGGTTTGTGGAAGTAAAAGTGAAAGTGGACTTAAACTACACTTAATTGAGAATTAAGTTTTCTTTGATTGTGTGATATCCGTTTGAGACCCATTTGTCTCTTCCAGTGGCGGAGTGACCATGAGATTGGGTTGGGAGGGGAGACGTGACCCCATAGATATGCCGAGATGCCAGTCTTCCGTTTTTTCCTGGAACTCGTTTTTTTAAATCTACAGAAAAAAATCAGGATTTTCCGGGTTTATTATTTTGAAGGATTAAATATCAAAACCGAAATAAAGGGCTTCTGTTGGGATGTTTTTGTAGAAGTAAAAGTAGTGATTGTAACCTGTCGACCTAGTATATAAGGTAGTACGATTTTCGTATTTGTGCTTTTTTCGATCCATTTAATGCTAAAAAACATCTGAATACCGTTTCTGGATATATCAAGCACTTGAAAATAAAGAAAATAGAATGTGAAAAATGTGAAATATTTTCCAGAAAAATCCCTTAAATATTTGACCAATAAGTTCTGACATTTTATCCATATAAGCCCACCTTGGAATGAGATTTTTCTTCAAAAGTGACCAGGAAACATCACAAACTGGAAGCAAATAAAGTGATTAAAAACCCGACTTACATTCCCGACGCTTTTCACTGAGACCAGCATTGATTTTGTGCCTTTCCATTGATGATAGCCCATTGTCATCAAGGGCAGATGGTATTATGTGTAAGAGATGTTTTGTGATTAATGATCGCGCAGGGGTATAACAATACCAGTAGGAAAAAGGGATTTTCAATTGCTTTATTTATTCTACACTTGAAATATCTTTGTTTCTTTCATATTATGCAGTTTGGGTTGAAATAGTAACTGTACAGTTTGAAAGATTAGGAATATTTTTTGAAGTATTAAATTAATAATGCATCCACTACATGATAATTTCAGAGAAAACAATCTTGTTCCAGTGACTACTGTTCCTATCATGTTAATCATCATTTAGTTCCACTTTCAAGTAACATAGACAAAGTGTTAGATCCTTGCATCTGATAAGCTCCTAGGCAAATCCTAACGGGCATGATATGGAGCTTGTTAAAGTCCCACACACCAGTGAATATGATTATATAAATAGAAAGCTTTTGTTATAAATAAAACGAAAAATACGTTTTATTTCCAACCTGCTACAGGTAAGTCACAATTACACTGAAAAGTTTATTTTCCTGACCCCTAAAAACAAAATGAAAATTCTTACATTGGGCACTCTGCATGGTGACGTCCTGAACGGTCTCAGGTCAATAAATGTGAGTAGTGACGGGGATCATGTACTAAAAGGCACGCACAGCTGGTTCGGAAATCAGTTTCGTCGGATCTTTCCATCTTCAACCAAAATAAGTGACGTACAAAGACCGAGTCCAAAATATGCAGATCGAATCAGAATTGGGAATTATCATCGGGAAGTTACCAGGATACGAAGAGTAGCCAGGGTAATTTCCCGGTGAGGAAATACCCCGGCTAGGACAACGACGAACGGCTTGATACGTTACCGGGGATAACGTGGGCGTGGGTGCTGCATACACAGCGTAAGTGCCAAGCATTTGAAACAGTTGTTGAAAAAGAAATCCCACATAATTTGATTGAGGGTAAATTAATTTTATCGGTATTCAATCTTAATAAGTACATATTCTTTGTTATTTGTGCGGATTAGAACTTGATATGACTTGTATTAAGGAGCAATCGTGAATTAATCACAGCATATGCGAATCAAAAATGTGCGCTACACGTAATTCACGGGCATGGAACCATAATTTAGTTGATGACGGCATTGCTTGTTTGTTTTGATGTCATGTTTGGGTGAATCGCTTCTCGCTGATTGATTTAGGTGGGAATGAGCGTTACTTTTAAAACCTGACATTCCACGGCATCCTTTAAATTTTTCCGGGATCACTTTGACCAAATATAAGCAGATTTACGTAGTTTAAACCTTATCATCTCATCTTTTGAACATTTAAAGACACTATCAGTGATTTTAAAATGATTTGAATTGCAGGAATAGCTTCAAAGTGAAGGATAGTCTTAGAATTCTCCATAAGGTTACCCTTTCCAACTGAATAATTGACAGAAAAGGAAGAAACGGCAGTGTTCAAGATACGATTCTCCCTTCATTCTGGTTTGCGTAAGTGGTCCGACGGTACAGTAATGACTAACATTTCCGATTCTGTCCTTATTATGTTGCGTCGGTCTATATCATTTTTTGCAGGTATGGTAGGAAAAATACCTATACTTGTTACATAAATGCAAAAATCAGATTTTTTGATGATTTTTTCGATTTTCTGATTTAGCCAATCCCTGATGTGTCTTAAATATGCTTCATTTTTCTCTCGGACTTTTTTTGCACTCATAGGATATTTTTGTAACATAACATACCAAGGTATTTCTTTACCTTTAGAGCTTTATGTAACAAAACGAAATGGATTTTTCTAACCTCACCCCTCAAAAACGACGCAACAGTGCGCCCCACGGCAGCTTCGCGTGTACCGCTCTGCCTTTTTTGATTACCCGTTTGATCCTGGCACAACATATAATAACCGGCGTAGCTCACGTAATCTTGGTGGACGGGGTCTTACCCCGGTCTTACCGTGCATAAATCGTATTTTTTCTCAGTCCTTGGGGGTTGTTTAAATTACAATTCCAGCTTTTCAGACAAATCATATTAACAAGAATCTTGGCCTGAAGATGTGCAGGAAATATTCTTGAAATGAAAGTATTAGCACAAACGCTGACCATTTAATCAGGGGTAAATCCCCACACTGGCAATGCTGGTGGTTATGTATCAGCTCATGACAGACGATTATACGGCCCGTTTACCAAATATACGTACAATTTGCGTCTTATAATCTATGATACAGCCTCCAAAATATCATGTAGCAGTTTTCGCGGAAAACCTCATTTCTCCTTTCCCCCGTTTTGATGATTTTATATTGGATAGTCTAAAATTTACAATCAATATAAAAAACGTTGGGTGAATCGTGAAGGAATAGTTGCTAAGCAATGCCAGGCAGAGTGAATAATTGATGCGCAGCAACTGACTGTTAATGACTGCCAACGGTCAAATAAAAACTATAATTCAGATGAGAAGCAAAATCTACAAACATCAATACACATTACAAATGTATTGCACATATTAAGTGTAGGAAAGAATCATGAAGGGTTGCAGAATAATTTACAGTTGAAATCACGCGTCGGCCTATACTTTGCATGTTTGCGATGGTGCCGTCCACGCAGCTCAGCCATGATCGGGTCACACCCACTGGCCTATGTGTAAGTCGAAGTCTAGGTGTTTCCACATATTAATCCTCACCACTAAAGTAACAACAACTTTCTCTCTTATTCTCTTCTTACATTGCAAATAAAAACAATGTTTAATACATAACAGAATGCGGGCGTCGACCACGCCGGTTCGACACTTATATGTTAACATAACAGTCACATCACGACTTCGAACCCCGCTAAACCAAAGGAGTACAGTCAGTGTTTAATTTGCACTGTGATCACGTTAATCGCTGATACCGAAATGAGTCAGGCTTTATAATAAGGCAATGCCGGAGGCTTGTTGGGATGAAAAATACAGGAAAATACACTAAAATCGTGGACAGTTTTAAGCCCCAAAGCTTTATTAAAGACAGATAAAATCGAACTTTATCTGGTCATTACTAGGTCACCAAGCTTTCTATTGATATATATCATAATTTCATGGTGTGTGGACTTTAAAGGTCATTTAAGGTTGGGTCCAAACAGTCCACTTAGCGTTCAAGTGCCTTCCATGCAGGCAGACTGGCTATGGGTTTATTTTTTCTCCCACCTACTTGCTTCAAGTATAGACTAAAAGTTGATAGCTAGTAGGCGAACATCTAACTGCCCATTATGTAGCTTTTTGAGGTTTGGATTGGGGTCCAACAGCCACTTAGCTTCAAGCGTCATGCAGACAGACGGCAAATGATTTTTTGATCCTTTCAAATAACATAGACTGAAAGTTGATCGTCAAGTAATAGACTAAAAGTTGATAGACCTATGCCTCTAAAGCTCCTAGGCGATTTCATGCTAAACTGCCGATATGGAGCTTTGTGAAGGTTTGGGTCCTCCAAAACGTCCACTTAGCCTTCAAGTGCCTTCCATGCAGGCAGACTGGCTTAGGACTAAACAAAGCAGTTTCAGGGGTGATTGCCCATTCGACCCCTCGCGCCCCGGCCATGGGTATATTCCACTCGCTGTGTGGGCGATCACAGGTTTTCAGGGTTTTTTTTAAAGATTATCTGTAATGGCTTAGTACACATCAGAGGACCATTGTGTGTTCTTTTGGTTGCTTGATTTTTTAACAGAAATGCCTTGTTTCGGTGTTTTTTTCTGTTATATGTCTGCTTTATACTGTATGTATCTCTGTCATTTTTAACTGAATGAAATTAGTTTTTTCCCCCAATTCATTCAGTAAGTGGAAATGACTGCCATGGATTCATTTCAGTGTGTTTAAATACTTGTCTTTGCTGGACTTACACTTTAATCACTAATTGTCTACCATTATAATCTCAATTAACAATACATTTTGCATATTTTTTTGCAGTCCATGCAGATGATGATTTCTACCCCACCTGAGCTCTTCCGTGATGAGACTCTCGAGTTTTGCAGGAGACATGCATACAAGTAAGTGTATTTTAATAAAGACTTTAACCAGGGCCGTATGCAGGATTTTTTACGGGGGGTGCGGGTCTTCGAAAAAGTGGACCTCTTTTTGGAAAAAATGGACCTAACCCCCCTAAAATGGTTCTTTTTTGGACGTTTTAAACATCTCATCACCAAAATGTGGACTTTTTCGTCATATTATTTTCTCTAAATTTTGGACCTTTTTATTTAAAAAATTGGCAAAAAGTGGACCTTTTTCCCTTTTGTGGAATTTTTTTTGGGGGGGTGCGACCGCACCCCCCCTGCATACGGGCCTGACTTTAACTTTTTGTAGGATTTTCATCGAGTCTATAGAGTATTGATAAAAGCTCACTCTATTTATGTGAAGACTCGGTGCTTCACAAGTTCGAAGCATTGTAGGCTTTATATAATAGAAAACGTGCTTCTGTAGGTTGTAATTAAACATTTGTACCATTAATTTAAATTTCTTAATCTTATGAAGTTGGGGGAAATGAAATAATGATACTTGGCAGGGCTTTGCTTTGTGCCAGCTGACCTTTTCCATGGTTACACAAATGCATTAGAAACTGATATGTATTTTTCTACCTTTGCAGAATGATTCATCGAGTGGAGCAATGGCTCTCGACATCCAACCAGCTCTCGTTCTCCTTTGCCTCAACTTCTTCACCACTGCAGTCCTCATCTTCCCCGTCATCCTCATCAGCATCCTCAATGTCGACCACTTCTTCGTCCCCATCATCATCAGAAGCTTCCCCACCTCCAGCTGCAAGCACCTCAAAGACCCCTTCCCCATCAGGTTGCACAAAGTCAGCTCCAGAGCAGTGTGCTGGTGCTTCTGCTGCCTTCCCATTGTTTCCATTGTCTAGAGGGTTTCTTCTGAGCTCCAAGCAAGCCTTGAGGGCGTACAGAAAATCTCTGCACATTGTCGGAATTGAAGAAAGTTAGCAGTACCTAAAGGTGCAGCTCTTATTATGAACATATCCTTCTATGGCCACAGGTTTGAATAGACCTGCTTGAAAATGCAAAATATTGTACACAAATTCCAGTTTAAAATAATGCTAAAAAGTTGCATATACAGTGTGCCCCAAAAAATTTACCCTAAAAGCGCCCCCAATTTAGGGTCTTTAATAAACATTTATGCAAATTATTTATACATATATTTAGAAAGTATTGTTTATTAGCTTTTCAAAACAGCAAACACCATTGAATTCGGGTCCCAAATGACTGAGTTGTCAATTATGAAATCTGTGGTTTTTTTAACTTTGCAACACAGACAGTCTTTAGCATAACGCATCATCAAAACCCACATGTTAATGTGTGCAAAACCAAGTCTTTCCATGTTACAATTTTACAGATTTTTATTCAGTTAGGAACACAGTCATTTGGGACCTGAATTCAATAGGGTTTGCCGTTTTGAAAAGCTAATATTAAACAGTACATAAATGTTTATTAAAGACCTTCTTTGCATATCCACAAGTCATTGGTAATGGCTTGTGGTGGTGTTGGGGTTTATTCAGCTGAATAAGCTGGTCCAGGGCTACATGTATCCATGATATTGACAATCCTAACATGGCCCACTTTAAGGGTGAGGCATATTGGGAACAGTCAGGGTTTTTCACCCTACTTTATTCGAAACTGGCTGTGATATACACGTACGATTGTAACTCTGTACACTGGACCAACTGCTTAACATCCCCTCTGAAGGACGGAATGCTTTCATGATTCATTGCCTAATTCCAAGTGAATCGTGGAGGAGAGTGGTATTCTGTTTTTAATCAATAGCTGGTATAGAGATCAAATCCTGAATCGAGTACCCCAAAAAATCCCTCTCCCACAAAGACCGGAAATTGGTGGTGCTTTTAAGGGTAATTTTTTTGACAATATGTAGTACTGGTCAATGCCAATTTAATGTTCTTTGGCCATTGTATGCCTGGCATTGATAAATTTCCACCCATCAAGTTCCTTTCAGTTCAACATATGGTGTTTTTTTCAAATAGAGCATTTGATTGATGAATTCTTCATATTGTGGCCACTGTAGTGCAGCGGTATTACAAGAAAAATCTTATTCTTAAGGCCGCATTAAAAAAAAATTATCAAATTCTCATAGCCCTCCCTCATCCCTTTTGGAGATAAAGTCAGACTTTTTTTTATTTTTCAATTTTCTTAAATTAATGTGTTTTCAATACTGAAATTTTGATAGATGATAGGCCTAATTGTGTTATTAATCAACCACTGTCAACCGCTGTCACTTTCATGTGACTTACGACCCCTCTAGGGGTCTATTCCTTATAAACTTAAAATAAAAAAGGCCTTACTGATCCAGCTGAAAGTTGGTGATAATATCAATTTTTGGTGAAATAGCCCTATTTTAGTGTCATTTACTAAAACAAAATAAAAACCGCCCTCCCTCACTTTTCATAGGCCTGATACGAGAAACTAATAATTAATATTAAGGGCCTAAGACATATGTGCCAACAGCTGTTTTTGTTTATCCTCTGTGACGTACTGTAATTGGGAATTACAGTTGTGATAAATAAACACAAATCAGCGAGGCTCGTAGAGAATAGTTGAGCTTCATCAACCTTCATTTAATTAACTGTCATAAGATGCTGATTACTGCATTGTCTTATTTGTCTGGCATTGTTCCAAAGTCATTAACTCCGCATGTGATCAAAGACTGTTTGTGTATGTCCCCAACCATTTTGAAAATGACAAGACGTCCCACTTATCACATTGGAAATAAATCTGAAGCGATTTTTAATGTTAACTCTATTTTGCGCATACTTACTCACTAAATCTGTAATCATTGTAAACATCTCCCATAGTCTGTATGGATTGTGTTGTGATGTGTGCAGATGAGCCCGGAAAAAGTGGTACATTCCAAATATCTCCGGGATGTCCCACCGTGGTACTTACCTAGCATGGTCTGCTTGAAAACATTGATACTGAGCGTTTAATGTTGCATTCACACTGACGAAACTTGACATTGGCATGTTGGTTTGATGTGTTAGACTCTATTGTAATATGTGCAATATCATGCTTGATCAATGATAACTCAGATCTTACTGCCCAAGAGGGTACAAATAACAGCACCTTCACAATAAAACTATTTGGCATCCACAACTGGTAAATTGCAAGGCTCTGATCTGTGGAAACGGGCAAGTTGGCTATAAATGACTGGTTATTACCAGGTAGTCCATAATTTAGGCGAGAGAAGACTCCTCAAAATGTTCTGGGCTCACTTAGGTTGCATTGATTGACTATAATCTATCCACATCATAGTACGGGAAGAACGAAGAAGAAGGACAAGGGCGTATACATTGTTATGACTTTAAGCGCAACGTAAGCAAAAACACAAGCACCACTGCAACGAACGACTGGTACTGCGGTAATGCATGTGTCGCACTCAAACTCACAGACAAGGACAAAAAGTACAGTCTTGAGTCTCTGGTAATCTCATCCCCAGAATATACAGGCTTCACTAAATACATAGGTTAAATCCTGAACTGACTACCAACAAAGACACAAATTGTCATTGTGAACACACTTTTTTCTCCCCCCTTTTTTTTCCAAAGGAGGGTTATAACCAGGCTAGATATTTGGGCTCACATTTTTTCCGCTGCTTATTTTTCGATGTGTATTTCATGTGCAGTGGCATGTGGGGGAAATGTTAATACTTGACTTTAGTATGCACTTGCAATCTTAAGTTCAGTTTGGAGGATATGTAATTCTATGATGTTGCTCAATATTTTAAAAGAATATAATGCTTCTCAAAAGTATGGGGTGTCTCTTGAAAGTGATGAGAAAAGACAAAATTGCAGTTCTGCTATTCTCAGTACTAATATAAAATATAGTTAAAACATGTATTCAACAAAGCAAAATCTGTATTCAACAATCTCCCTATTACCTGATTACCGCATGAGCATGACATTCATTTTTATCCCCCTGGCTTGAAAAGCAGAGGCGGATATTGCGAGAGCGCACATGTCCGTATGTATGTTTGGTTATGCGTGGTTCCAGTTTGGTTAGGTTTTCATTTTTCAGGTCGTCTTTGAAAAGTTGAAGTCCGATTTAAACCATTATCATGCTTTGAGGTGTCTGATACGCGATAATATCGGATCCTACGCATGATAATGATAAAATTGGATGATTTGCGCCTAATATTATTGGTCTCCCTATGAGTTTTAAAATATTGGACTCGACAACGTCTCGCCCAATAACTCATAGCTCGACCAATAAACTTGGGCTGAATCAATCCAATTTAATTACAGACTTGGGGTAAAAATGCAAAAGGGGTTCCTTCATAATGTTGTCAAAGGTCATAGACCAAGGTCAAAGATCATCTGAGGTCATGTTCCAGACTGCCATCTTGCCAGATGGATGACGCAGGTTTACTTGCTGTATTTTTGATGTTTCCATTTTTGAAATGTCAATGAGCGTGTTGTGTGGTGCAAAATGCTCGCGGAAGTACATTACTGTTCATTAATCGGCTCGGTGTTAATCACTCTGCTTGGTGTTCATTGCTTTTAGAATTGTGTGTATACATGGGCTAGGCCACCAGGTGCTAAAGTATGAGTGTGTTGCATAATTAACAGAAATAGTTACGAAAAAAAGATTGAGCATGGTATACCGATTTGTGGTGAGGATACAGGCAGACTGAAAAAGCGGGGACCAAAACAAAATCATATAATGGCCAGCAGAGCAAACTGTTATTCAATCAAGATTAACTTGATACATTTAAATCATGATCTTTGTCCAATGACGGCGACCAAGCCTCATTGAATATAGGAACTCGGCCGAAGGAATCAAAATAGTGGTTTGCAGTCTGTATGGCTGTGATCTAACTGATTTGTGTGCTTTGATGTGGGTTGGTTATGGGTGTTACTAGGACACATTTACGACCTTGTCCGCTCTTCTTATATAAATGTTAAAAATAACTCTTACAGTGGAGTTGATTCTTCAGCTCCAACACTTTTGCAGTAAGAAAAATATTGCTTCACAACATGCAAAATCTTGATGAAATATTCTGAATTTTTTGTTTGGGATTTTTTGGCTGTCACCGCCTGACCAAAGCCCATATGGCAAGATTCCCACCCTGGATTTTACTGATTTTGACAGGCCCTTAATTGGATCATAGATCTTGCATACTTATATCAGTTGTCACCACTGCTTAAAATTGTTAAAAAAAATAAACATTTGCAGCTGATCAAATCAACATCAATGTAGATACGGATCAAGTGCCCATTGGAAAGAATTCCATATGTATCCGCCCTTTAAAATCGTACAGGAAACAAATTATTTTTATTTATGGCCTTACACTAACAAATACACTAACCCTAAGGCCAAAAATAAAAAAGAATTTGTTACATGTAGAACTTCGAAGAGGGGTACATACGGAACTCTTGCCGTGCTGTTACATTTGGTTCACATTATTTTCAGTGTGGATGCTCCATATGACTGCATCATTTCTTGCCTGTGGTTTAAAAATACAGTAATTTTGTAACAAATCGCTCTCAAATTGTGGAATATTAGATATCCTGGTTTAACAGTAGTGTAGAAATGTTAGTATAGTTGTTAGTGTAGTTTCAAATTGTCCTATTATTGTAAAGAGAAAAAAGAAATATGTACAATATGTAAAAAATATTTATGGATTGCAGAGATGGTTCTCTAGGACAAGCAAATATTTATTGAAAATCTGATGAGATACTAAAATATGGTACATTTCTTTTATGTTTCTTAAAGGCTGTCTCAGAGATTTTGAAATGTTTTTTGAGTATTAAATAAAAATAATCAACTAAAACTTAAAGGCACTATCAGTGATTTGCTAAATCACAAAATCGAAAAAATAATTAAAAATCAGATTTTAACATGTCTATAACAAGTACAAGTATCCTAACATACCCTGCAAATGCCAAGACCAGAAGCAACGTAATAAGGACAACATCGGATATTTTAGTCATAATTGTCTGTATGGACACTTGCTATAACATGTAACTGAATGGAGATTCATATCTTTGAACACTGTCAGTTCTTCAGTTGGAAAATGTAAGTTATGAAAGTTTACAGACTTAGCCTTCACTTTAAAGCTATTCCTGCAAATTTCAAATATTTTGACTCTTGAGGATGAATCACTAATAGTGTCTTTAAGATAGTGGCCTAAAATGCTTAATTCCAAAGTTTTAGATGAATCAGATTTTTGGTTTTGATGCAATACACATTGAAGGTGCCATTCTCGGAAAATCTCTGAGTCAGCCTTTAAGTTGATTTAATAAACTTGAAAGCTAAAGAATGACACAGCCACTGACTTGCAGGATTTGCAAATCTGAACCTTAACTCAAACCAATTTGCTTTGGATTACATTTAGAGGTGACTGAGCATATTCAGTAATTTAGTTTAAGTAGCAATATGTAATTATTATCTGTCAGAATCTGTGTTGTGGAATGCATACTGCCCAGCACTGCACAATGTGCAGAATATTGGGCATTGTCATGCAACTCGTCAAGCAAATACCATTTTATTAGTTTTGAAGCCATTTTAAAACGATTTGTGTCAAATCAGCTTGCATATTTATAATAATAATAATAACAGAAAAGGTCGCCCTCGCTAAGAAAATATCAGGTAGATTATTAGGCTTGGGCAATTTTTCTGTAATATAGGTTGATATCCTCAAGATATTACAGTCCGATCAAATCTTACTAAATAGTGCTTGTACTCTTATTCTTGCATTGCCGATATATCGATCACTTTCTGCTGTAACTCAACACAACTTGTACAAATCCTGTTAAAATGTAGTTAACCCTATTGCGGAATGGTGATGCAGTATTTTTGGTAGAGACTGTAGTTTGGGCAATGCAACTCACCGCAAAAGATACAGGTCCTGGGAGGTTCTCACTTTTATTTTGGGTAGGGATGTGCGTTCGGGTGTTAGAACCACTATCCCGAAAATATACCAAAAATGACAGATTTGTTACCCATCCTTATACCTTTTTTGGTGGCGGGTTTTGGGGGCGAAGCCAAAGCTGAGGAAAATTTGTTTACGCAGTATATTGTCTGATTTTGGGAGTTTCCCATAGCCTGACCCTCTGACACTTTTTCCTGACTATGAAATTTGCAACCCTTCCAGGTTTCTGAAATCATAAGTGTGGTAGTTTCTGTAACCTGAACCATCCGACACCGATTTTAGTAGTATTGGTGGTTCTGTTCAATATATTCTTTCATTGCTAGGGAAACGAGGGCATAACAATGCTAAAACCGTTGGAAATTGGACAGTCTCCATAATACAGTGAGTGGTTGATTTTCTAGAGACATGGTAATAAATAACTTTGATATCAAATGTGCAGATTTACAGTTTTATTCATTGTACTGTAAAACATGTTATATTCACAAGCAATAAATCTCTTGTGAATTCACAGAATTTTTGCAAATATTTCATGTGGTAAATTTATGACATTTTTCAAGCTTTCTTACACAGTAGTGTGTGTCTTAGATTTGTGAAAAACAATGATATGAAAACGGGTCACGTTGGAGATGCCAACAGTGAGTTTTATGTGATTGCCACCATCAGTTTCATGACTTTCAATGTACCGATCCTCACTTACGATGATCTCTTAGATGTCATGATTTTTTGTCGGAATTCCACGATGTTACCTAGTCACTGACAAAAAGATAATTTCTATCCTCCTCTTCAGCTTGCACTTGGAATGCTTCTTCAGAGGCCCGTAATCACAAAGAACTTAGTCCTGCCTTAAAGGAATTTATTGGCATAAATCTAAGGCAAATACATAATGAAAAATCCCTAAGTATAAGTACCAGATGGTTTTCATGGTCATTGAATATTTTACCTATGCTTACAGCAAACCATATTTTTTTAGGCCCAAGTTCTGCTTGTTTTTGGTTTCAGCATTTCAGATGGTCAATAAGTTGACATCTTAAAAAAAATGTCGGGGGGGGGGGAAGTCCCTTTTTAAAAAGGGGAACCTGACCGACTTTCCCGATAAAGCTTAATATCACTAATATCAACATTTGAAATGCATGAAAATATGCTGTCACTGCATATTTCTTGTATTTAATTGTGTTGTGTTGTCAATAATGGGAGTTTCAAATGGAAGTGGAATAGTAGGATAGCATCAGTGCCCCTCACCCTCCCCCAGGCACTAAAATAAACTTGACAATGTGATTGGTTATTCAGAGGGTTGTATGAGAAATCAGCCAATCGAAAACATGCGTCAGAAAAACTTCAAGGTACCATGTTCAGATATATAGAAAATCTACTTTGATTCATTAATCTCAGGTTGATCATGTCATATACCTCATTAAGATCCTTGTCATCTGATGGTTAAAAGTGGGGACATAGATTAACTATTATCATAAACTGAAGAAAACAAGGTCGCAGGGCATTGACGATTGCTAGGCCCGCTAATGCACAATTAATTCTCTTCTACGACTCGGTAGTATCACTACATCCAATTTACATGCAAAAGCAATAGTGCCATGGCCGTAGCAGAGATGGTCGGTCAGGTTGGCTGAAGGGTCAAATTGAGTGCAGTCAGTACACAAACTGCTCATTGGATGACTTAGGCTGAATCACAGCCAAGATTTGCCTCAGCTGAAGAGGAAGGACTGCTTGACATAATAGAGGCAGCTGAAGAAGAAAACACACACAAAAGACAGGTCAAAGTATTCCTTGAAAATCTTTGTATCAATCTCGATGATGTGCTCAAGATGTTGAATTTGGAACCTGATGATATTGGCCAATTCTATGCATCTGCTCTCAAGTTAAATAGAGTAATAAATATAGCAAGAAGTCAATGCAAGCTATTTGCTTGGGCATCCGGAGATATTTGATCAATTCACCAATGAAAGTAGACATGGTAATGCCTAGTATTGTGTGATAACCTGGCCCATTATGAAGTGTGCTTTAACCAATCAGATGACAGAAATCTTTAAATTTGGCATATAAAACAAATATTGACTTTTTTCAGGGCATGGTAAAAATTATAGGCCCTCTGTGATTAAGAAACATACTATGCCCCTCAGCTTCACTTTGGGGTATAATATGGTTTTTGAAATCACCTTTGGTCTATAATTTTTACCATGGCCTGCAAAAAAGTCAATATTTGTATACTATATAATATAGTGAGCCAATAGGAGATACTTCTAAGAAAGTTGATTGACCTTAGTGGGTTAGCAGACTTTTGAACATGAAGTATTATGCTTCTTGTATATGTATGCACAATATGTGATGTGTCACACCAAAATGGACCTTTTTTGACAAAATATGAAAATGAGTTAAACAATATTGGGAGAAAGGCCATAGTTTCAGCTTAAAAGAAATATAGTAGGATGTGGGGGACACACCTTGTTAGAAATATTAACTGAAACTTCTTCCTTTACCTGTCATGGGGTGGGGGTCTAAAGGTAAAGGGATTACAGCTCTCTTTTCACCTTTGATTCTAATTTTAGCCCCATGTTGTGATGAGCTATTGTAAAAATGCAGATGGATAGAGGAGCGGAAGAAAATTCATTACCACTCTACCATCAAATCAAAATAGCCAATGGACTCTAAACTTGGTAAGGTGATAGAACATAATGAGGTCTGTTGCTGTATACTTTCTTGCCAGGTTATGCAAAATGATCTCATTAATATTTTAAAAGCGAATGTAATTAATCCACTCTACCACATCATCTCAACAGCCGATTAAAAAAATCTTTTTTGGTAAGACGGTGCAACAATTTGTTTCTAGAACTACCCAGCCCCTTTGAAATCAGAAGGTGCATTCCTCATGTCAAGTCATATTTTAAAATTTTAATTTTTACGCGGTTGCATTGTTTCAATTTTTATATTGAAAGAGAAAATACACATTTTAATTAAATCAGTATATTTTGAAGATATCCAAGCATGTCATTAATACATTAAAATGACCCCACTTTTGTACACTCATCTGTCGACTATAGGTAGAATTCACTCAAATTTCAAGTTATTCCATGGCTTATATGCAAAAGTCATTGAGTACTAAACTGTGTTCAAGGTGTTTTGTCAAATAACACGCACGTGTGACCATCATTGATTTCAAAATAGCCCGCCAAATTCAGATCTTGGGGTTATATATTGAAATGTATTGAATAACGATTACTGCTTCTCGATCAGTCGAGGGAATCGTTGAATTAACATAATAATACCGTACCAGACGCTGCACGCTGCAAACAATCCATTAGTTACTTCTTCGAATCCCTATTAGGTATATTCGTCTCAGATTTCATCATGGACAGAGATAAAATAAGCGATTTTGTAATTAGAATTGAGATTCCAGATTGTACTTAACGGCAGAGCTGGAAATGCTAAGTTTATGATAAATACGCATTTTTTAGCATCCTCGTTCACAGGTTTAGTTTCCAAGACAATTATCAACTTAACTCTGCAATAATATCAAATTTTGAAAATTTGGGGTGCTCTGTGCTATTATTGCTTTAGGGTACCCCTTACCAGGATAAAAGCAAGTGTACCCTAAGGTAACTAATGGGTTTATGTTAAACATGTTAAAACTTGATACCTACCCATTCTACCACAAATACTTTACCTTGCAATGGCCCAAGCTCTACTCTTTGTATTTAAATGTGCATCACTCTTTAACAGGTACCATGTATGACCGCATTTTGTGTTTTTTTTTCATGCTTGCATTTTAAATGCAATAAGCCCAAAAAAGACTTGGAAGTATTCTCTTTAGAACAGTAGATTAATGTAGCATAGACTAACTTTTCTCTACATAATGTGGTTTCACTCAACTCTGGGGGCTACAAATGCTTTCTTGAGATTTCTCACATCATTTCTTTCATTTACGTATGTACACAGTGTCCATAATTAAGACTAGTCTACTTAAAATAGAATTATAGCTGAAACAAGAGAAACTAAGTTTGCCAAAAATTTAAATATTTAAACAAAATTAAATCATAAACAGACAACCTTATCAATATAGTGCTTTCTACATCTTATTGTGTGTGAGGATTTGTGAACAAGTAAGAACAATACTGTTTTGAAGAGATAACAATGCGACCAGAAATTATTTATTAGGCTTATTACATAACTGTCATAATAAAAGTTTGTGTTAATACAAATAAAATACAGATCTCATAATTTTTAAACATGTTTGTCTGCTAGGTTTCATTTGGATTATAAATTTTTGTGTGTTTTGTTTTTGGATGGACTACTAAACTGTGGGGAATAGATCAAATAACCAACTCTATAACAAATCTGTAGTCTCATCAAAGATGACAAAAGGAAGTTTCCATACCTGACCCATCTGACACATTTCTGACGTTTGGAGAAACCTAAGCAAACAGTGTGTCAGAAAAAGTGCATATGGTCGGTTATGGAAACTCCTACAACAAAACCTGGTTTAAATCTTTTAGAAATTATTAACACAACATTAACCGTCTGTTCCTGCCTGCAAAAAAACTGTCCACTTTTCTGAATAAATTTCACCTTGGTCTTTTTCTCCAATTTCAGTTCAATTTCAGCGACCAATTGGGAGGTATACGACCTTAAATATTCTCCCGGGGGGGCCACTTGTATTCAAAGGTGGATAGGATGCATGACAAGAAAACGCGTAAAAGGGTGATTTTTTCCAACAGGCGAAGTACGCGCGTACATCGTTTTAGGTGCAAAAACAGCAAAATATGTAAAAAAAGGGTATGTTTTTTTCTTCCCCTGACATTGTCATGTTACATCGCATTAAGCACGGAATCAAATCATCAAAATATGTAATCGGACTTGGAAAGTAAGCAAAGCAAGGTAATAAAGTGTATATTACGATCAATGCACTGCGTACTTGTTAGGAGTATCATAAACAGATACAATACTTGTTTTAGGGTATGTTTTAGCTTGTTTTTTAGTCGGTGAAAATAGTGTTAGGGGTGCATTTTGTAAAGTCCATGTTACACTCAATCATATCCACCTTTGAATACAAGTGGCCCCCCCGGGAATATTTCACTGCTTACAATATAACAATGCCCTGCACTCCTCCCAGATGAAAAGTATCCTAAAGTGTTTTTCTTCTAATGTTTTTTCTTTCTGGGCCACTTATTGAATCCGTTATCTTTAGCTCTCCCTGCTTAAAGGTGCAACGAGAGATTTCAACATATCAGGTGGCCTGGTGTAAAGCTTTCCATTAAAAATATCCCCATCTGAAAGGACTAAGCTGAGAAATGTTTCTTTGGTACTAAAATTGTGCAATTTGTAATTTTGTATAGGAGCAAATATGAAATTCAGCCTATGTTTTACATTGAAATATTAGCAAATCAAAATCACCTTTTTCTCTTAAGACATTTTTGCAGCATAATACAAGGTAAGAAATCTATTGAGTGTCTAATCTATTTGAAATTACTATTATGACACAATATTTGGGTGCCTCAAAATCTCTTGTTGCACCTTTAAGTCTATGTGTATCCATTGGTCACTGATATTGCTGGAAAGAAAAAAATATTTTCATGACTTTTTATTAACTTTCAAAAAAAATATGCATCTTATTTGCAGCAACAGTTTAATCATTTATTATAAATTTACACTTCGTTTTGCCCTCGTCCCCGATAGGGACTACGAAACAACAGAATAGAAGGACATGCCGCATAGTCTGTTCCTGCACATAAGATAGCAATGTCTGCAACTATGAGACAGGGTTTTTTATTTTCGTCGCCTTGATGCCCTGTTTTACGGGCCCGACCAAACCCAATTAAAAAATCACGTAAAATCAGCCTGTTTTTAGCCCAAATTTATCAATTTTGGCCATTTTTTTTTAGAAAATTTGAAAAATAAAGAGAAAAAATGAAAAATGTTTACAGATTTTGGGGCTATTTTAGGCCAATTTTGAGCTCCAGAAAAGAAAAAAAAAGAAAAAATTCGCCCGACCAACCGACCCGCCTCGAAAGGTGCGCTCGCCCGTAAAACAGGGTTTTCTTTTTTCGTTGCCTAACCATAAATTTCCCAAAAATTTTAGAGGAATTACAGAACGATTTCAGTGCAGGGCTTATTTTGGTTTGGAGAAATGACAAGTTTTGTGATTGTCTCGGACTAATTTTGTCTATACTTTGCAACGGCCAGCACATGCGCCAAAGACTCGCTACCGCCATCAAATTTAGAGCGGGCCTTATAAGAAAAGTTATACTTCTCAAAACAATATAAAAAATAGGATTACACCGTTTACGTGGTGAAATCACCATGTTTTATTTTCATGCTACAATTAAATCTACCTTATCTGGTAAATCTGTGTGAAAAAAGTAGCTTTATCAAAACTTGATAAAATGATTCCTGTACATGCATATGGGTAATTGAAAGCTCATCACTGTAGTTTTCTCTTAAAAAGCGGACAAATCAAAATAGAAATGGGGTTTATAAGCAATAAGTTACAGTTTAGTTTGCCACAAAGATGTTAGTGTTCAAAAAGAGGTTTTTCGTGTCGCTCACAGTCATGCACAGGTTAAAGCTTGTTTTTGCCCGTAAGAATGAATGTGATTAATATAAATTATACTTAAGGTAGAAAGTCCTAATCAAACTAAATCTTAATTAAAAAAAATTCATGGTATTTCATGAATAATATTAAATTATATCGGTAATTGTGCAATCCGACACTTTTGAATAGATTATGCAAATAAGAGATCAAAGATGCCACCAATGGTTGCCATTTTAAAGAAATTGTGCCGCTCTACCTGAACAAAGTGTCCATCTATCAACATAAAACCCCAGTTCTATACGGCCCCTGGAATTGATACGAAATTACATGGGATACAACCGCGCATGCGTAGAGCCAGCCAAGATCGTCTTTTGTAGAGTGCAGACATATTCGAAAAAGCCGTGAATGAAATTTGGAAAGGGCTAATTTTGCGGTTATTAATTAATGAAAAACCGATATACTCCTAGTTCCAGTATGGCAAAAGGAGTTATAGATCAGAATGGTGCCAATGGCACATCAAAGAAATAGCGATTGACAAGGGAAAGCCGTGGCAATCCCAAGAAAGAGGGTTCGAAAAGGCCGAACTATATAAAAAATGGCGGTTTTTACCAGGGTTTGATAGGACCAAGATAGACAAGCACACTCCGGGGCACATCCTAGTTCCCAGGTGGCAAAATGAGTTATATAGACGAAAATGTGCGATGGCCCATCACAGAAAAACAAATTCAAGGGAAAGCATGGAGCTAGAGCAAGAGGGATAATAAAAGCCCGGTTCTTGTTAAACACAAGACATTCACGCCTGAAGTAAGTCCTTTGGTTATGGTAATTCCCTGCTTACATGCTCGGACGTCACTTCCCGCCAAAAACATGCAGTTGTGATTACGGGCGGGTGGGTCGGGTCGATCAGTTGAGTATTAAAAGGTTGCCGCCCCAATAAAATCAAGTTCTTTGCGTGAGTAGTGTGTGAAGGCCCCAATAGCGCCGCCAAACGTTTGTTTGAAAAATAAGAACAAGTTCATGGAGATCTATGGGCACATAGTATCGGACAACACTCATCAGTATTGACATAATGACACTGTATGCCGTTAGCCTCCCCTCTAAACAGAAATGAATGCGCAACTTCGGGCTATATCGCATATCGAAATTTATATAAATAAAAAGGAATGAAGGAATTCATAAACCTCAGCACATTAAAATATATTTCAGCATGTCTTTTCAAAATGATTATATTGCTAGTTTCTATAATGCCGTCCCAGAACCTTACACGCAATCATGTTTCTCTCCTTGAAGTTTATTTCCTTCCGTTATTCGTCCCTGAGGTGGGGGAATAGGTTTGTCTCTATGGTGATTTGGGGAAGAATTTGGTTGTTTAGGTGATTCAAAAACCCATGTTAAATTTTGGGGAAGATTGGGAGTAAATGTCAGTAGTAGGGATAAAATACTAACAAGTTACTACTACAGCAAGACTACAACTACAATAATTGGGGAAGAATTGGGATTAAATGTCAGTAGTTAGGGATAATAATACTAACAAGACACTACTACAACAAGACGACAACTTAATAAACAGATTATAGGTAACAACTAAAAACAACTTGTTAGTATTTTCCCTAACTCTGACATGAATCCCAACTTCTTCCCCAAAATTTACATATTACTACTTACAAGAACTACTGCCAACTACAATAACTAGTACAACTACAAAACAACTTGTTAAATTTTGGGGAAGATTGGGATTAATGTCAGTAGTACAAATACTAACAAGAACTACTACAACAAGAACTTACAAACGCAATAGTACAAAAAACTACAAAAAACTACAAAAACAACTACTATTATAACTACAAACTGACGATTACAACAACAAATAATACAAAAACTACGATTACAACAAATATATACAACTTCACTATAACAACTAATAATACAAAATGAACAACTACTAACCATAGGCCTACTTACAACTACTATTTTTTTTGTTTTTTTTGTTACTATCAACAAAAAACAAAAATACTAGTACACAACTATAAACACAACCTAATAAACTGCTAATGATATACCCACTCCTTGCTACCACTGCCACTGCAAGCTACACTTCTGTTGTTGTTGAGGTGTTTTTTCTTAATATTATCTACAGGTCGAATATTTGTATAAAATATCCAGGCCAGGTCTGTATCGTCATTGAAATGTGCAGGGCCTATTGTGGTTTGTTTAGGACAAAAAGAATAACCACCAAAAAGATAAGGATAGAGAAGAAAATCTGCCTTTTAACATGTGAGCTGTATATAAATAGTTGTATGGGTCTAATGTAGATAACCATTACAATAAAACAGAGAAAACACTCAGACGCTGACAGAATTATTGTAATCCCATTTCTTAGGAAAACCCAAGCGTATTTTATACCAATTGCCACTGAACAAGAGCTTTTAATAAAACATATGGGGTGCCGTGAAATTAAAAAAGAACAATAGTGGACAAAAACAAAAATCACAGAAAACAAAAAATCCATCTCCACTCTGTTTTTAACGATGTGCTATTAGGCCTTGGGAAGGAACCAAAAGATTTATGAATTACGTTCTTAAATGCTTTTTAAAAATTAAACCAAAGTTAACAAAAAACAAAAAGGACTAATTTTATGTCATTAATGGCAATCGTTCTGCATCCATAACCGACGACATTAAGACTTGAAATGCGCACGGGCACCATGCTGTCAGTGCACTGGCCGTGACTCAATGAATGGGTACTAGAATTCAAGCTCACGAAGGTCGGACGTCTTGATCGATTATTCACCTCCACTATTATCATAACAAAGGACGTTGACTCGGCGGAATGTCCGCGGGATCAGACCTTCGTGAGCAAGCAGCGACCAATGCCAATCAATGGCCACCAATTTTATATAGCAGGAGAACCTCAGTGACGTAAGTTGGTACGGACACAATTTTTTTGCCTGAAAAATGATAGATTAGGGTGTGTAGAATAAGAATCCTCCGGGTGCCACCTGGGCATCCTTGAGCATTTTGAGAAATTCAAGGATGAGTCGCCATATGATAATTATCTATTCAACCCTATATTATCAAACTATGGAGTACTAGATATACTATAGATCCAATGAACAAGTGCATGGATTGTAACATAAGTCATACTTCAAATCAAAATGGAAGCCAATCCAATAATTTAATAAAAATATGCATATAAACATGCAATACCTGCGAAAAAAGAGACGAGAGGTTATTTAGGTTATGGTGCTAGACACACTTAAATGTATTTCTGTACTTCTAAAATATAACATGACGTCAATCCATATGGCAGCCAAAAGGGAACATCTTCAAAAAAATTACTGGCACAAATTTATAAGTATTACAGCCTTCAAATCGAAAGCAATGTGTCAAATGACATTAGAAATGTATCTTCGATCCTAACCAATGTTACAAAATAACTTCAATTTGATTTAAATGCGCCAAATCGAAATAAAAAACTAATATGGTGCAACGTTCAAAAATACCATAGGAATTACATTTTTTCACATATATTGCACTCCAATATAATTGACCAATTTTTAGTTATCGGATTACCTGGTATCACTTGGTATGATCATAGGTGTACATTTCTAACTGTTTCATTGAAACAATAATTTAACTGAAGGGAATATTTTAGACATTTGTGTCAAGTATTTTTTAAGAATTCACGTTTTTTGGTTGCCATATTGATGGAGTCATGTTACAACTTTAAAATCATCAGAAAGAATTTATTGTGTCTAACAAAACATATCTAAGTTACTCATGTTATTTTTATCAGCAGGTATTGCTGTTATATGGCATATTTTAAAATTATAGATTTGGCTTCCATTTGACTGTTGAGTCTGACTCAATGTTCCAAGTGGCAGCATTTGTTCATTGGGTCTATAGTATATCTAGTAATACCATAGTTTGATCATATAGGGTTGAATAAGATAATTATCCTTTATGGCGACGCCATCTGGATTCTCAAAATGCTCAAGGATGACCAGGTGGCCACCGGCAGATTCTTATTCTACCACCACCCTATATATCATTTTCAGCAGAAAAATTGTGTCCAAACTCAATTTTACGGTCAGGCCATAGTGGACCATGGCTACCTGAATAATAGTATGCATGCAATGATAATACACTTAGGCATGCTGAGTCTGAGAATGTTTACCATTGCTATGGGCTGACGGTCCTGAAGGGTTTAAAGTGCTACTGTAATACATGGGCCCCATGATTATTTTCGGGCCAAGTGGATAATCATGAATGTACAATACCAAGATTTTGAGTTTCTTGGTCGCAGGTTGATGATAAATATAATAATAATAGTTAAAGCCTAAAGGGAAATCATTCATAGTTCACTCTTAGTCATGGACACATGGTATAACATTAATAAATAATAACAATATAATAAAATAGTCTCCTCATCAAATTATTTTGACAAGGCATGTTGCATTAAATTTGTAAGTCTTGTTACCAATTACCATGCTAATGGCAATTACCACGGCAATATTCATTGCATGATGATTACGATGGCAGAGAGGATAAATTAAAAGTGTAACGAGTGCCAACAAAATTTTGCCTCATCATATTGATGCAGGAAAATAATTTACGAGTTTTATCATCCAAGGTAAAGCCAAAACTAAGGGTGTAATCTGATGTGATGATAGTCTAGTGCAGATGTAATAAGAGTAAGACACAGTTTTCTGGCCCAAGAGATCTAGGCCAAGATGAGTTAATCACCACATATTCTTATGAGGGAATATCAGGGATATGACTAGATGCAGACTGGGCAATAAAAGGCCTATAAACTAGCTCGTGATGGACCTTTGGAGAAATTATTAGGCCTTGATAAAACATGGAAGGTTATAACGTAAATATAAAATGCCAGAAAATGGGATGTAAAGATTTATTATCTACGCCATGTAATTAGAGGCATGAGAGCGGCAAGATTGTGCCTGACGTAGTATGATAAATGCCTTGATTACATACGCCCAAATAACAAGACCTATGAACCAATATGTGTGTGAATTTGTGAAATGGTTAATGAACTAAGAATACCAATTGAGATGGAGAAGTAGAACCTGGAAATTAATGATCATAAAAATACATAATTAAAAAAAAGAAAAAAATGATGGAGAAAAATTCTGATTGCGATAGAGAAGTAGCCTGAACCTAGAATACCTAACTATGTCACATGGAGGGCATGCTTCAGTGTCGGGATGTGTAAGCTTATCGACATTTTAAAGGCCAGTATGGTTATGAGAATAATTATAAGAAGAGGATTCAGGTTTGCTGCAGTGATAAATATACAGTTTTGGGGTAAATGAGAGTTTATTTATTTCAACATTCATCTGGTACCTTTTGATTCTTTGATGAATGAATCAAAATATTTAGGAATCAGTTGTAAATGTCAAATGAGGGCTAAGAATGTGCAAACCCACTACGTGGTGTATTCATCATCATAATCATGGCCATTTGATACATCCAGTAGAGAATAAAGCACAACATAATAAGAGGTATGACTAGCCTGAGCATCCAAAGAGACATGTGAAACAAATATTAAATATTTAAAATATCGATTACACAGTTATGTGTATATTGGAAACATTTAATATTATGAAAAGGGTGCCATCTATTAGTGAAATCTTATTTATTATTTAAAGGTGCATTTTGTGTTTAACCTTTCAAAAATATTTTTCTACTTTTACTTTTACCTATGCATTTGGGCATTTGTGTGCTATTGTAAAATTTAAAGGAAGTGAAGGTTGCCAGAAGCAGTGCAGTGTTGCTCCTTCTCCTCTGCAGAAGATTGATAGAATAATACTTGTTTTGTTGTTCATTATTGATGTCATCATGTCAACAATATTAGTTGAGCAGTATGGCAGAAAACACCCCAAGAAGTTTGGATTATTGGCTGGAACGATTGAGGGGAATATTAAAACCCACAACCTAGCAAGACAAGTTTGTCATGGGATGTTAGATACATATAGACAGATGAGAAGATGGTTACATCTATGTGTCAGGTGCGATTCAACTGAAGTTGCATTCTGTTGTCATAAATGTGGAAATTGGAAATGCTGTTTGTGAAACAGCAGGGATTATTTCTTTAAATATGATCATATACTATCACTACAATGTATTTTACTAAATACATGCAGCATTTACTTTATTTAACTGTAGCACTTACCACCCCATCAAAAACTAGACCTCAGTAAACTTTTCCTGTAAAGGAATCCTGTGCAGAGAACAATGGGTTCCTGGCCATCTCCTCACTTTCCCTGTTCAAACCCTGTGCAGATTTTACCGGAAAATGGACAAATCAGAACCAGGAAATACAGGCTCCTTGTTTTCTGAGACCGGACCACATAAAACTATACAAATTACAGTCCACAGTAGTAATTGATACAGCAGCACTTGTGCCCATTTGTTTGACCCTCCTTAATAGGGGAGTGAATCCACTCTTCCCTTTAACTTTATGGACAATCAGGGAAGTCTTGATCACTGATGAGGGATCTAAAATTATGTGCTTTGGTGCTTCTCC
>JAMKCH010002018.1:0-37185 GCA_023653785.1 Ophioderma brevispina
AGCAGATTACAATTGATTGTGATAATTTCTGACTTCAGACGAACATAACAATCGGCATTTACCATGGTTACTCTTGCTATACAGAAAGAGTAACTGCTGAGTAACTGAGAAACAATAGGTCGGGTACGTTACTAGTCTACTAAAAGTTACCACTTTTTTGGTCCTTTGGGTTGATCGAAATCAACAGTGTCCAAAAATGCCATCCTTGTAATAATTGCTATATCATCGATTGATTGAGCGTTTGCTGTTTTGCTTTACTTTGTTCGATTGATCGGATTAAGGGAGAGGAGGAGGGTGTGGAAGGAGAAAGGATAGAGATTGAACTGAGGATGAGGATAGAAGATGAAGGAGGGCGGGAGTTTTTCTTTCCTTTCTTCAAAGGCCTAGTTCATTTGGAACAAATAATCGTATTTCATTCTTTAAGAATGCAAGGATAGGCTAAGGATCACTATTCTTGAGCGCTAATAATGACAAATGTAATCAATGGTTGCAGACCCATACTTATGGTATGGCAGTGTATTAAAGTAGACCTGGCTTTGGAAAAGTGTGAAATTGACAGTCTTAGCTTGTCTTGATGGTTGAGGAAGGAGGTACTCGATTTGTGGAATGACACGGATGAAAGCTAACAGCGACCCTAACACCCCTTCCTTGCTTTTTCCTCCTGACGACCCGGGCCTTGACGCACTTCGCCATGTCGTATATCAGACTGTTAAAACACAAACACCAGGTATATTTCATCCCAGCTCGTTTACCAGTTCCAACTTGTCTTCAAGAGGAAGTCCGTCTGATTATCATATGTCAAATATTTGATGTTTTCTCATTGTGTTGTTGAATGAATATATCAAACATAAAGTTCGACTTCTTTTATTTACCTTCGTCATGACAAGAATCGAGAAATACATAGTGCGTAAAGCCCTGTAATAAACTCCTAGGGCGGTATAATCTTGTGTTTCCTAATAGTCTACCTAAAATAAAGGTCCTTGTCTTCTTTCTAATTGTTATTTTGAATATTAACATTATTTCCTCTCACGCATTTTCTAATCTTCCGACGAAATCCAGTGCTGACTACGTTAAAGCCCATAATCAGCCAGTTAATTTTTTCCGAATTCAAAGTGCCATTTTGTTATATACTGCTAGTCGAAAATAACTTCAATAGAATTGAAATCCTTGTAATAATTGCTATATTCCCAATTTTATGTTAATTGTTTCAAATGTTATGACACTCTAAATTGTGGACTGTTTTTCGTACATCCTGTCCGGTGTGGTCTGATCCGGTTCACTGGCCTCTAAAACGAAAGGCTGTTATGTACACTGGCAAAATAGTGCTTAGAAATAAACACTTTTCTAAACCTATTTTGCACCCGTTTCTAAACATTTTTGGAAATGTTGTTTAATATCTAAACACCTTATATCTAAACATGTGTTTTAATGTAAACATGTTTGGGGATTTGACATTAGGTGTTCACTACCTTGATACCAAGTGTTTACGAATAAAGCTGTGGAAATCTCTAAACCCTAATTTCCGCCAAGTTTCTAAAGACTGTTTTTGGCGCAGTGTAGCTCTCTCAATTTACCCCCTTTTGCCAGATCGTTGAAGCAGCTCGACTAACAAGTGCCCTCTCATTTATTCTTTTCCAAGTTTTGCCAAAGATCGTTTGAGCAGTTTCAACTTGAAAAGTTGAATAACATGTCTTTCAACTGGAAAATCTCCCGAGACTAAACATCTTAATTTTAAAAAGTTAATCACCCTTGGTATTGTATAGTTTTAGATATCAATCATATTTGCTTTAAATTAATAGTATATATTATCTTACTTAATATAACTCTATTAGATATGCCAATTCTAATCTAGTATTGATTTGATCTTATGAAATTCCATCACTAGGATTTAATTTTAAATCTATTGATTGGCCCCTACCTAAAATCCTAAAGGATTAAATCTACACTGCAATTTGAAAACGAGTGCGCCCTCAAGATTTTCAAAATCGATATTTTTGCATGGTTGTCAGCTTTTATATACAAAAGCTCACCCAAATGATTAAGACCAAATCATCTCCCTTATGAGTAAACGGAACGATTTTATAATTGTAACGTCGGCAGGCGACGTTACATTCAGCAGACGACGAAAAATGCGTTTAACACAAGAACACGCACGCCGTATGCATGTTTCCCACGCATTCACACTGTTATGTATCGGTCTATAACCTTTTATGTTTTAATTCAGTGAGTACGAGTCAAAATTTCATGTAATATACACATTGTTGATTAAGTTAGGGAAAACTTAAAAGTTGGCCTACAAATTGCTGGATGTCTTTATCCTCAATATCAATGTCCCTATCTGTTTTGGGGTATGTTTATTTTTAGGAGTAAATATTCTCGGTTTCTTCCAATGGCCTAGACTATCATTTTGAAAGCAAATTGAAGAAAATTCATATTTGTGCAAATGTGCCAGTGCCGCTTTAACTTTTAAATCTTTGAAATTTAGAGTGCACTTAGTACTTATCCTGTCTTTTTTTTCATTTATTTAAATATTATTGTACTAAAATAATTCATATTGTTTCGCATGTAGTATGTTTTCGTCCCCTGGTCCGTGGTTTTCAGTACTCTATTTCTTAGAGAGCAACTTTCACTTAGCAAATGTTTATCTTTCCGTATGTCTGTTACATTAGTGTACATTGTAACGGGAAGGATTGGGGATAATACCAATGAATGGAACGTAATGGATGGCACATGACCTTCCTAGTAACTCATTACCAATGAAGTCAAATTTTTGAGTTATATTTCAAATATCATGGCGCGAGTGTCATTATGAACAGTACTTTTTTCCTTATTTGTCAAAGACAAGCTTAATGCTTACTATTATAAAAAGTTAAAGTTTTAAAAAAAATCAGTGACAAAGATAAGAGAGAAGATAAGAGTACAAAATACTCGCATGCCGTCGCAGTTTGTGAATGGTAGGTCATAATTATATGATCTATGACCTTGATATGTGGACCTTTAACCTCATAAACAAAGAGTGTTTTTCCGTGTAATATCATAAACCAAATTGGTTCCTTGAACTTCAACTTATTCAATTGAGTTCAATTTTACATTTCGCCTGTCTACAACTTGACCTCAAAACCGTTGACCTTGTTATGAGACCTTTTTTGACCTCCTCAACAAAAGAAGTCCCCATTTTGCACCCATGACTCAAGTTTGGGTTGAAAATCCACGTGGTTACAGCAATGTTAACCCTTTTTCCAACGACAACAATAACAGATTTACTATATTACACATCATTCATCAAACAGACATCACAACGTGGAAAAAAGTGATCCCTAGGTGTCTTTCTGTCTTACATGGCACAAAAACAACAAGTAACAAACAACTTTCGAAAAAGTTGAGGCTTGTTTTGTTTACATCAAGAAGATATCACTCAAAGATTACTCGGGATTATTCGAAGTGGTGCATCCTCTGCAAAACTTGTGAACTTTCGCTCATGTGAATATAGGCGTTTTCACGATCCGCACAGGCTGATTCCAAAGCAAGTTTACTCATGTTCGTCCGTCCGTTATCAAAAAATCTAAAAGGACATCTCTTTAAAGTAATATCTCCTACAAGAGCAATCTCTGAAGGTCTAAATTTTATAAAAAAGTTTTTTTAAATTTCCCATAGGCCAAATCCAAAGTTTATCTCATTTTACTAACATTACCCATTTGTCCTGACTGTACATCTTGGTAACTTGCCTCGGTTTTTTATTCACGCCAAATCAACCATGAATCTAACAAGACAGATCCACTGGTTTGCAAATCTAATTGACAAAATGAAGTTGACTTTTATGCCCATCTCACAAATCATCACACAACGACAATTAATAGTTCACCTTTCTATTTATTACGGCAGTGCTAATATTATACACTTTTCTTATCGCAGACTGTTTCAAAAATCCTATTATGTTTGGTTCAGACTGCAAAACATACAATGAGTGTTTTCTAGGCTAAGAGAAGTCTACCAAGCAAGAGCAGAAGCGGTGCGGCTAGTGACTCGCGTCTCAAATTTGATATCAGGAAACTTTGCTCTTGGTTGATGGATTTTGAGTATAAGTATGAAAGTAAAATTTTCCCATTTTGGCAATGAAAGTTGCAAAGCAACACCTTTATAAGTGTTCTGCTGAGGCCACGGGCCGCTAAATCGGGGTAACTGACGAGAAAGCCGAGTTGAGCTCCGGGGTATCCTCCGATTTTTGCTGCACCACATCGGCTCACTTACTAGACTGGTAAACTTTCCCTGATCCTGCATAGCTATTGCTTCTTACTCGGCAGTTGCAGCCTGCATGCAGAGAATCGGCGATTTTTATGTTCAAGGTCTACATATGCTTACATCACTGTACCAAGATATGTTTTTTGGGTGATATCAGGTGTATATGAAGTTTCAAACACAATTAACTCCACGAAAATGATTCATACGTTTTGGCATACAGAATTTAGCACCATTTATTTATGGTTCAACAGAGTTCGTCATCATAGTTTAGTCCTGTTTCAAATACACATAGCTTGTAACGGGATGGGTGTGTGCTTAGTCAGCCTATATTGGTTAATTACATTGATAACGGCATGGAAAGAATTGGAAGACATGCGAATAGAAATAGAATAGCAAGCACATTTGACTAAATTTGAACAATTCGAGAGGGGGGGTTCCACAGCTTGGTGTTTTTTGGCATGGAATGACCCGTAAATGAGCTCAAGATAACTGATTTTAAAAATCAATTTTCCTTTTTTAAATGATTTATTCAAAAATGCCATGCTGTCCAGGCTACAACTCATTCTGGGATGTTTAATTAAGGCGAGACTGAAGAAATTCGCTTTCTCGGAGTGCGTCCCCGCTGACTGTCATGCGGCGAAACGCTGTTCTGTCGCGTGGCTCTAATTCGATGCATAATTGGTTTTAATTCATCCATAAATTATCCGTCCAATAGATTAATTTATGAACTGAACAGATGCCGTTGACGACATTACACAAATTCCAGGTCTAGCCGAAAATCATGACTTGTGTTACGCAACGCCACGCGCGTGCCTACGCCTGAGGATACTTTTCGTCAATATGGCAGAAAGCGCGCCAAATTAGATAAGGTCTGACAAAGTATAGAGAACGGAGTGTTTCAGTCACAGGTTAAAGGCATATTCAGCGATTATATACTAGACTTCCTTCAAATATGTTTTAAATTGATCAAGTATGTTCACATAAACATGAACAATTAAGACTGCGTTGACCCTCACTCCTGCAGTCACATTGAAAGATGGTATGTGCCGCTCACAATACCCTCACTTACGGGTCGAATGCAGTTCCACAGATCCGGTTTAAATACAGGGTGAGTAAAAAAAAACTTGACCCTGATTGTCCGCCATTTGATTTTTTAAAAATAAAATATATCTAACATAACGGAAGGTAGTGAAAGCCTATTTCATTATCTTTAATTTGCTGCAAAGATTATTCAAATCGGTGTAAGTTATAATGCCAAGAGCTACAGTCTTTTGAATCAAGTAGTCAGCTTTTCCCTATCCACGATTCCCATTTGAATGCACGGCGGCCAACTAAGCAAATGGACTCCCCAAAAAATGATGATAAGGGTAGGTCGCGACAGCCGATAAAGCGGTATCTTAAAATCCAGTGTATAGGATAAGGTTTATATAAAAAACTTTTTCAAGCTGTGGCTATTTTGGACTACAAATACCAACAATACTTTAAACCTCAAAAGAGTTGTCACGATGTCTGTTCCTTCATATGGTATGATTCATTCAACTCCTCCAGAAATTGATACTGTAGGCCTATAAGTTACTTTATTTTTCAAATGATTGTTATGAGTGATGATGACGTAGAAACGTCAGGGCATCGATTAATTGCCACGAAATTTTGTGGGATTAAAATAGCATCACATTAATTCTGCAGTCAATAAAATATAGCCTGATTTTTCTTGTTGACCTGATTTTCCTTCGCTAAACGCTGTTGCGAATCCGTGGACAGAGCAGAAAACAGACTACTTGATTCAAACGACTGCAGCTCCAGCCAGCTCGATGATCTATACCTAACCGATGTGAATGATCTTTGCAGGAAAGTAAAGATATGAACTAAGCTTCAGAATACCCATATGTTAGATATTGCTACTTGTTAAAAATTCAAATAGCGGACACAATAAGGGTCATTTTTTTACTCACCCTGTATAAGTTCAGAGACGCTTTTTGCAAGAACGTGTTCTTACAAATGTTAGTTCACTGAATAGGGAACTAACATTTTAAAATTTGAAAAGGTTACGCCAGTATAACTTAGGGACAAAACAAATTTTGAATAGCGACACCAAAATGCTTACTTATGCTAATTAGCAATACAACGCCATCCCCGATTTTTTTTCCACCAAAATATGTGCAACTTATAGGCAATTACATAAAATCTTGGGCAAAATTAATTTAGCGTTGAGACAAAGCGCGCGAAAAACAAAATCTTGGGTCCAACAGAGACCACACCTTTTACACTTATAGGCCTATCAAGAAATATGGTGTTATAAAGTGGAATCGTTGAGTGTTTGTTTTCTCATTTGACTTGCTGTTGTTTCGGCTGTGTTTTTTGTGTTTTTGTTGTATTATGTTTGGTTTATATTGAAATTTATCAGTTGGTCCTTTTTTAAATGCATAGGTCTAAAGCATTTCTCGCTATTGTTGTCTACCTGTTAATAAGCACGGCCAAAATTACGTCATTAAAATAAGAAAGCCATTTTCCCGCCCTCACAAAATTGGTCTTTAAAATAACCCCAGGGAAATAATCCTATACTTGTTCTACTGGATTTTATTGATATCACTGAGTGCTATTGTATAACGGCTATAAACAGAAATGATAGTTTATGGCTCGACTCAGTATGCGTCTGCGTGGCAGCACGCGACAGACCAATCAACCCCCCTACAAGCACACACGTGGCTCTCATTACTGGCACACCAAGCCCAGACAACATAAATTAGAGCAATGTCTTAATTCAGATTTATAGCTTGTTACCCATTAATGCTTAGGTGAGTAGGATTTATGGTTTCACAGTTGCACATGATTACGCCAAGTTACATGCAAATTTTAGGGTTACTCAACCAGCGACCGGCCTTTAGCAACTGTTTATACAAAGTGTGTGTTGGCACGCGGGTTGGTTTAGTGTTCCATGTAAGAACATACATATTGAACATGCATGTATAGTGCAATCCTAAGGTGGATGCGCTGTATTTGGGTTTATATTATTTAACAATCAAACCTGCAAGAAAAGCTTAAACAGCTTGTTCAGATAGAATGGCAATTGTGATTGGGTTACACCAGGTGATTACATCATGCTATATCACGTAATAAGCCCAGCAAGATACTCAAGCCCAAGGTGGTAGCATATCCGACATAGTGCAAATCTTTGGTCGCTATTAGTTAGCACAAAACACATTCCTAAATGAACAGACTTCAATGCTCCTAATCACATCAACTAAGAGTAGCACATAAAACACATTTCCATATTAAGCAGGACTTCATTGCTCCTAAATTCACATAAAGAAATCTAAGAGTAGCACTGATATTAGAACACATTCCTACATGAGGTAGGACTTCAATGCTCCTAATCACATACAAGAAAACTAAGAGTAGCACTGATATAAAAACACATCCCATGAGGCAGGACTTCGATGCTCCTAATCGCATACAAAATAACTGAGAGTAGCACTGATACCAAAACACGTAATATGAGGAAGGACCTCAATGCTCCTAATCACATACAAGAAAACTAAGAGTAGCACTGATAAGACATTCCTACATGAGCAGACTGCAATGCTCCTAATCACATACAAGAAAACTAAGAGTAGCACTGATATAAAAACACATCCCATGAGGCAGGACTTCGATGCTCCTAATCGCATACAAATACTGAGAAGTATCACGATACCAAACCGTTGCCTTATGAGGAAGGCCCTCGATGCTCCTTAACACATACAAGAAAACTAGATTCGCACTGATAAGAGCTCCTACATGAGCAGTGATGAGACGAGACTTCAATGCTCCGAATCACATACAAGTTAGAAAACTAAGATAGCCACGATATCAAGAAACACAAATTCCTACCTAAGACAGGTACTTCCATGTTTCAATCACATACAAGAAAACTAAGCACTACGCTGACTAAAAACACATTCTACATGAGGTAGACTTCAATGTTGCAATAATCCTAAAAGAAACTTATTGTTATGCACTGATATAACAACACATGACTTCGATGCTCCTTAACACATACAAGAAAACTAAGAGTCACTGATTAAAAAAAAATTTTAAAAACACATTCCTACCATGCGGCATGACTTCACTGCTCTACTCGCATACAAGAAACCCTAGAGTAGCATGATATAAAAACACATTCCTACATGGATGTGACCTTCAATGCTCCTAATCGCATCCAAGAAAACTAAGAGTAGCACTGATTATAAAAACACATTCCTACATGAGGTAGGACTTCAATTGTTCTATCACATAAAATAAAACTAAGAGTAGCCTGATATAAAAACCATTCCTACATTAGGTATGACTTCAAGCTCCGAATCGCATACAAGAAAACTAGAGAGCACTGATTAAAAAACACATTCCTACATAGGCAGGCTCAATCTCCTAATCGCATACAATAAAACAAGAGTAGCAACCTGATATAAAAACACATTTTCCTAATGAGGTAGGACTTCCATTTTTCCCCTAATCACAATACAAAAAACCTAAGAGTGACACTGATATCAACCCAATTCCTACATGAGGCAGGACTTCCAATGCTCATAATCACATAAAAGAAATTAATTACACTGCTATCAAACACATTCCTAGTGAGGCGGACTTCAACGCTCCTAATCACATACAAGAAAAGTAGCACTGATATAATAAAAATTAACTTTAAAAAGGAAGGCGAGTCAAGGGAAATATCCCTGTAAAAGGTATGGGAGGGATAACTAAAATGACATTTTGTGGGAGTTTTGCAAGTTGACTTATGTTACTTTTTCACATACTTAGCCGAGGCATAAATGAACGTAATATTTACCACGATTGAATAGGGGCTCATATCCCTCTTACTTTACGTGACGAGAAAATGGACCAATCATCATAGAACATAACACACCTTATTCGGGAAAACAATCACCTATACTTACCCCCACACTATTGACCCACTGCCGACTCCCAGCAGAACTGGAAGAAGCAATTCCGGATATTTTGCATGGCCGACGGCGTAAAGAATTATTACAGGTCGGCAAACGTACCAACGTGATCAATCACATTGTTTAAATATTATAAAGCCTTCCCAAAATGTAAAGCTACACGTTCAGCAACATTGTCACCCAATGACCCAATTCTTTAAATTTAACTTTGTACCAAAGATTAATTTTTCAAATGTTTAAAAATGTTCCATTCAATTGAACATTCCCAACAAATTTTTTTTTTTTTCCCTATACAAACTTAGAAACATTCGTACTTATGACATTTAACTGTCCATTCCACGTATTGAATCGTAACTATCACATTTTATAAGAAGTGGGCAATTGCAATCTATCTATACTACTACAATGAGATCAATGTCACACGCATCTACGTAAAGGTCACCACGGGGGAAATGCACTAGTACTACTAATAATGAGATCTGCCTGTCCGCCGACTATTGCGTTTTGACGCACACTAACCTATGGAGCTGCTGTTTGGCATACAGGAGAAAAACAACACCCTGAGGTTATTATCAGGGTTTCAGGGTGACCAAAAAATCAAAAGCTCTCTGAGGTCAATTTGCATAAAAATCCGTATAAATGCAAAAAAGACCGCTACCCTGAGCAAGAACAAGTATGAGGTCAAAGGTCTACACACACCCAGACAAAGGTGCTTTCATCAATTGTGGAAGAAACCCAGTGTAAACAAGAACGCTGGGTGACCACATAGTTTACAACACATCTATACTTGACTGCAAATCATTTTTGCAACCATAGAACTACTGCCTACACGTAAATATTGGTAATGTATGTCACTTTTCAACCATGGCTAAATGTAATAGTAGAATGAGTTCGTATGTCAGTCATGATCAATCAACCCTAGTAATCAAAATTTAAGAACCCCATTAAAGGTGCCTGATCCCATCAGAAATCCGACCATTCATTTTTCCCCCCTCTAAGCCTTCCTTACCTAAAAGCAATTAAATCATCCACCCGTTTGGATAGTGGTAATGTTTTGAAACGTTTTTATTCTAATATCAAATGAAAACTCTTAAAGAGACTGATGAGATTTCCAAAAGAAGCGCCCCAATTTTTCTCAACCCCCCCGTTTTTTACCTATTTGGAATGCTTACCCAATGTATCGATCGCACCTTACGTGAATAAAAGCCGATAACGCCGTCTTTATTAATAAATGATGATTTAGTAGTTTCTGTCGTGCACGACAGAAGTCAAAGCATGGTTTCTATAGGGAACACTTACGATATGCAGGCAAGTTCAAAACCAAGTTTGCGGTTTCTTTTTTGGCAAACAACCTTTTTTTGCCAATACACCTTTGAAATGTTCTTCGGTAGTGGTCTACAGCAGATCCAGTGCATTTTAAGAGAAATTCCGTATCCTCCTCCGGTCACTTTAATGGGCATTTTGTATGACAGCATAGTCCCTTGATTTACCTAAAAGAAATAAGGATTTTTATATCATCTAACCGTTTGCTCAAGTTTACAAAATCAGCAATCATCTTACAAGACTTCACATACCACTTACATGGATATTTCCTCTTGACTCCTCCTTTCCTTTTTAAGGAGTTTTTATTTATTATTGAGATCGCCCCACAGATAATATCGCCCACGACTTAATTGCTTGCATGTGTGCACTCATAACGATTAAAGACGCTGTTAACCATCAAATTCACTGTAAAAATTACAAATAAAACATATTCCTTGACAACATACACGAATTTCTATTTTTCGGTCATAATTATCGTTTTTTTACGTGTTAAGCCAAAGGCGATGTCTAAATTTTTGGGATTTCTTGGCCGCTCCCTCCCTGTTTGCCGGTTTACGCCCTCTATATTCATGTTTTTATTTTAGTGTTTACCCCCCGTCGTGTTTTAGTGCTTCCAGCTCACTACGGTAAGCAGGTGTGGAATTTGTGGATCGCTTTGTATTTGCTACTCTTTTTGCACATCCATACTACGTTTGTAAATGTACGTTCATGTTTTCGTTCGCTGGCTCTTATTGAGTACATATCCATATGACGTAAATTGCACACATTTCATACCTATCAACCTGTAGAGTATTTTAGATGATATAAACGGCATGAATATTTTTCTGCAACACTGCGGCATTTTGAAAGTGGTCAAAACCCAGCGAATAGAGCGGGTAGCCCGTAGGCTACCCTCGCCCATAAAACACATTCTACATGAGGCAGGGCTTCAATGCTCCTCACATACAGCACATACAGGGTGGAGTTCAAAAAAGATTGACCCCTGATTGTGTCCTGCCATATCTAACCTATGTGGATTATCTAAAGACTATTTCATTATCTTTCATTTCATTTGCTGTAGAGATAATTCCAATCCGAGTAAGTTATAGACCAGTTAACAGCATGTTTTGTAAACATGTTTAGGGCCTGGTATCTTGAAATAAGTAGGCCTGATTGTTACACACTCGGCTATTGTATCTGTTAGAGTGAGCCATAACGATTCGCAGGTATAGATTCGCAGGCAACAACAGAAGTGACGTAGGATGTTAACTGGCCCATAGGCCGAGCTATGTCTCTTGAATCAAGTTGTCAGCTTTTACCCATGGATCCCCATTTGAATGCACGGCGGCCAACTAAGCAAATGACTTCCCAAAATGATGATAAGGATATATATATGTTTATGTGTTATGTCAAATAAAGTGATATCTTAAAGGTGTAAAATAAAAGTTTTATTTGTAACACTTTTTTTCAAGATGTGGCATATTTTGGTCTATCAATATAGACAATACTTTAAACCCGAAAAGGTTGTCACCGATGTCTGTTTCTTCGCTACTATTCATTCAACTCCTCCAGAAACTACCAGTATCAAGTGAATTTATTTTTCAAATGATTTTTATGAGTGATGCGGGGCGTAGAAACGTTACGAGGGCATCGATGGTAAATTGTGACTGCCATTTTGTGGGGTTGAATAGCGTCATATTTATTCTGCAGTCAATAATTAGCCCGATTTTATTCTGGACACTGATTTGCTTTGCTGAACGCCAGTTAAAAAATGTTTTTCGAAACACATCAACAAGCAACATTTAGTTTTCTTAATGGAACTTAGTGATTTTCTAGAGTCGGGCCACTTTGCTAAACACCGATGTGTCTTTAAAAGTGAGACAATCAGGCGTTTACAAGCTGATTTAAAAAAAAAATTGAAACAGAATCAGTTTCATCACATGAGAGTTTGAGAGAGAAATTATTCAGCTTAAACCGGTTGGTGAAATAAAATTATTTATTTAAGTACTTCAGGAGGCTTTAGCATGCATGCCGTAGAATTATATTAATCATGTTAATATCATCAGCGAACATTATACTGAAGATTAAGTAAGCTAGCAGCGTGGTAGATCATCAGATTAAAGCAAAATAGAAAGGGACCAGGATATGCTTCCTGTGGGACACCTTCGGCTTGATGGAGGTGGTACGGGAGGAGTGTCATCAGTGAACATTACGCCCGTAAACAGGTTTGCATACAGGACCTCGGGACGGTATGGAAGCTGCTGAACTAAAGTTCCTACCAGACAACAACTTACATGAGGCAGAACCTTGGCTATAACAATCTTAAGTCCATTATCTCTGTTTTTAGTTTTGAAACTAACAGACGCTCGCACTGATTTTGCCCATCAACGGTAGAAAAGGCCCAATTAAGCCGCTGCTATCATCGATTTCTTCAAAATGTAAACAAATCACGCCCCTATTTTTCATCAAATTCCATTTGTTGCACTGTTGTATTGGAAATTGTCGTAGTAAAGACCCCTGGAAGTGGATAAGCATTACACGCCATATTTGTCAAGAACACTGCAAAAACAGTGATTAGAAATTAAACACTTTTCTAAACACTATTTTGCACCACGTTTCTAAACATTTTAAAATATCTGTTTAACATCTAAACACCTTATATCTAAACATGTTTAAAATCTAAACGTGTTTGGGATATGACATTAGGTGTTTAGACATTTGATGTCAATTGTTTAGAGATTTGACATGTTTAATTCCTAAACACTAATTTGCACCACGTTTCTAAACACTGTTTTTGCAGTGAAATGATGATCGTTATGCTTTGTTCACTAATAATAGTCTTGAAACAGTCGTAAATGGCATCTTCAAAAGCTTTCAAATCCGTTTTAAAATGCTTAAGTGTCTGTTTTTTCACAAAAAGTGTAACACAAGGTATTGATATGACCTATAACACTAGAAATTTAGAGACAGAATGGGCATTTTGAATTTGAAAAAATGACTGGTTCTGATTGTGGCTTTACGTGCATAGAATTTCTTTAAAAGTGAACATTGCATTAGACGCTAGAGAACCCTATATACATGATATACCAGTAATTCTGTATACAGAGCGACATTTTTCGACCTTTTCTGGAAACTGTGAAATCGACGACCTTATACACACAGTACCGCCCCTCTTCCTACATCAGTAGCGACACGTATTTACGTAAAGTAAACCTTCATGACTTAATAAACTTATAACAAAATTTTGCTGGTAGTAATGGATTCGAAACCACCATTGAGATAGAATGGGTTACTGTGGCAGACGGGGTCAGGACTCGAGGGAATCAGCCCTGTAAATAGAAAGGGATAAATTGACAGCTTGATACGATATGTCTCTTTCGCCACGTGTCAGTTTGGTTATCACGTCCCTGGAATCATATCGGCCCGTGTCAACCTCTGATCAGGCGAACTTCTCGGCTTATACTGCAGTTCTGATCCAATGAGTGAAATAAAATTATCCTTCTTATCGTGTTATCTTGGCCTATATAGGCCTAGATGTGTGTTATAAAAAGTTTTCGGCAGGCTCCGCACCGTATAGGGCTGGTGCCCTAAACCTTGCGTATATTCGTAAGCTTGCGTATTCTGAAGGACCCGAAATATGCAATATGTAATTCAATATCATAAACTGAGATCAATATCTAATTATGACCGGAGAAATAACGATGGAAATTTACTCTTATCCGTTTTGTAATTGTTATTACTGTTATTGAAAATGGGGGTCGTGACAACCTTTTATAGGCGTCACACTGCAAAAACGGGGTGTTACCTTTAACATCATGGGTGTTAATCCGGAATCAACAGGGGAATGCACCCACTGGTGTTAGCTTGACACCGACTTGGTGTTAAAGTGCACCTATAGATCGGGGGTTCCCCAAGGCACTGTACTTGGTCCACTTCTTTTCTTATTATATATCATTGACCTTTCTGACCAGATCACCTCCAACGTTCGACTGTTTGCTGATGATTGCGTTCTATGAACCATCAGCAACGACCACGACGCTGACCTTTTACAAGCTGACCTTGACCGACTTAGCAGCTGGCAACACCGGTGGCAGATGAAGTAATGCCGACAAATGTTTGTGCTAAAGGTGACAAATTCAAGAAATACCAAAACACACTGATATACACTAAACAACCACACATTGCAAGAAACTTAATCTCACCAATACCTTAGTGTTGAAATATTTCACAATATGAAGTGGAATTCTCATATAAATTCCATTGCAGCTAAAGGCAACAGAAATTTGGGTTTTGTAAAAAGAAATTTAAAGGCATGCACTAAAGAAATTAAGAACCTTGCATACAGTACATTAGTTAGACCTTCTCTGGAGTACTCTGGTGCCATCTGGGACCCTTATACAGCTGATTTGCAAGGTGGAGGCAGTTCAACGTCGAGCAGCCCGCTTTGTATGCAACAATTACAACTGGCAATGCAGCGTATCTGGCATGTTACAAGATCTCGGTTGGATCGCCGCCTTCCAGAAGCTTGCCAGGGTCACCTCGCCATTCCAGTTGAAAACCTGCTGCACCCAGTAACTCGCCCAACCAGAAAATCACACAGTAAATCTTATACACTGCAAAAATGGGTGTTAAAATTAACACCGCCGGTGTTCTAGGAGGACCACACCAAGAGAGTGTCAAAATTCAACACCTTTGGTGTTATTTTAACACCCTATTGTGTTATTTTAACATCCTATTGTGTTATTTTAACAACAAATTTGCGAATTTGCAAAATGTTCCAAGAAATGGGGTCTTTGGAAAAAGACCCCATTTTTAAAAAAAATTTCTACAAAATAGAGGTCTTTGGGTTAAAATTTTCAAAATTTTCCCCCAAATAGGGGTCTTTTGGGTGGCAGTGGTAAAATGTTCACAAAATATGGGGTCTTTTGGGTGAAATTTAAAAAAAAAAAATAGGGTCTTTGGGTGCCAGACGATGCTGAAAAGGGGGGTCTTAACAGCCTTACAAACGCGTAGCTTCCAAGATGAGAGTGCCCCCCCCCCGGCAAATACCCCACGGATAGGACTGCATGGTTACAGCAATATAAAAAGCTATGAACGAACAGACGAAAGAAGTTCATTTCCCACCGCTGCCACATTCTTCGATTGTGTGAACTAGTATTCCCCTATTCAGCTTTCAAGTTTCTTTTAATAGGAGACACCTGGCTTACCATGTCTGTCTGTCTTTCTTTCTGTATTTCTCTGTCTTTCTTTTTAGGCTATATTTCTTTCTCTCCTTCTCTCTCTCTCTCTCCCTCCCCTCCTCCTCTCTCTCTCTCTCTCGCTCTCTCTGATAAACAGGTCATTTTTATCATGTAAGCTACCATTTTTAGGCGGATTGCATATATATAAACGGCCAAAGAGTCATTTAATTTACCCGCTTGCTCGCATTAAACCGCACGCCATCTTGTTTTTAAATAAGTTATAGTAACTACCCGTCGGCAAAATCTGCAGATTTGAGACAGCATAGTCCATGGTCACAGAAAACCCACATTGGTCAATGGGTCGCGTTTCCCAATAACACAATAATTGAGGACAGATTTTGATGATATTATCATTTGCCATAGATACACCCAATCATTGGACATTTGGGACACTGGTCAAAGGTCACAAAGACAATACCACTCCAATAGTAGATTTCCAATGATGATTTCCAGGATGTTTATCCACCAGGGCAATAGCCCCTGATATAGTGAAAGAAAAGCCTGTCATTCATTCCAGCAGCACGCGACTGAACACCAGATATGGGGTGAGATAGGATCGGTGAGCCGTCAATTGCCCCGTTATCTTGCGGTCCAGTCTGGCAAAACAATAGGCGTTGAACTCATTATGACTGGAGGTTGGGGCAAAACGTTTTTGAAGATATTTACGTAAGACATGAGCGCCGCATGAGCACGATTACTTAATTCTCAAAACGCCAAAGTAACCAAACATCCCAAAGAAACTCCCTTCCGTTACTTATTGCTGTCATTGTCTGGTCAACATGGGTTTTTAACTCCCGAATTGACATCTCGATGTCCGGTTGGTAGAATTGAAACATTTAGCCTGTTCTGTAAGACCTATCACTCATTTTTTTTACAACTGTCCTGATAACGGATATATGTCAACTAATGTTCATGTCGGACCCCCGGGCACTTGTGTACTGCCAGTAACTGCTGGCGCCTTCAAACTAGGGGCCTAAGTGCGCGAAAAGGTACAAAATAATAGGTTCAATCCTTCATGTAAGAAAACTGCACGGAATTAGCATAGCACGAAATCTTCTATAAAAGGATCAGGATTGACAAGTATTGTTGCAGCTATTATTCCGTAAAAGAGACTTTACTGTAGTCTAACACATGAATATCTTACCACCAAGGACGGCACCAAAAAATAGGGATCTTTGATGAGAAGAAAGCTAATTGCCACAACTTTGGGGTTATTTTGGTGACAAACTTGCCATTTTTTTGGATTTTTTTTGGGTGAGTTTTTAAAAAGTATCAGGCAGGCCCCTAACCCGGGGGGCAGGGGGGGGGGCGATGCTTCCAAAATTCCATAATGCCCTAAACTCAAAGGTCAAAAATTAGATTTTGTGCGAGCAGAGCGGCCAAAATTAGGGTTTTTATGCTTTTTGCCCCAAATGGGGTTAAAAATTTTTAAAATTCGGTAAAGGGGCTTTACTCAACAATGGAAATCACCCGCCGAAGTTTGCAATGAGGAATCATTACATCACTTTAACCAAAAATCATCCCACATCAAAGTTCTAGATTTACTTGATGTAACTGACGACCCCTTTTGTCGATGACTTAAAATGTCCACTTCGACGGCGATGCTATTATTTCGCATCTTTTAAGGGTTCTCACTTTTCTTCATCCAAGAAAATATATTCTTTGGACTAGCAATCCTGAAACACTGCATTTATTGTTAAAGATGTCACCAAGTCCAAATATACATGCACAACAAATTCGGCAGCAGTAGAGTATAATCATTACAATCCCAGCGATAGAAATCGTTCCCATATACTGTCGGCCGAATACAGATTCGAAAACTCACTTTTTTTTTATTGTCCGTCTAGGGGCTACTAAACAAATGTAAGGAATTCCTTGTAACCATTTGGCATTCGTAAAAAGAGCAGGTTTATGAAAGTTCCTATTTAAAAAAAGAATTTTTGAATGTGCCCGTGACAAACCTGAGTTTACTAATATTGAATAAACCACCCATTTTCCTACTGTACACATCTTGGTAACTTGCATTGGTTTTATATTTACAAACCCATCATGATGCATGAACAAGAGCGCCTCCATTGGTTTGTCAACTTTCATCACCACTGCCAAAACGAAAGCTTTTACTTTTATATCCCGATCCCCAAAATCCATCCCCAAAAGAGAGCAACTTTTAAATGCCCTGAAAATTTAAAGGGCATCATGGCATGAAAAATTGACATAAGGAAATGACCCTTACTGCAATCACTTCCAACGAGTTTGAAAACCATTTGGGGGGGGGATTTTTTGTATTTTGTTTACATTCTGTAAAACAGTAAAAACAGAACAGGAAGAGTTCCAGGGGGAGGGGCAGGTGGCAGTTTGTTGGCATTTCTGGAACAAGGATGCGGCTGAACATTACTGCCACAGCATTTACCAAACGTGAAAAGCATGTTGTCATCATCTCACAGACCATCTGCATATTGTATATGTGCTAATCCCGGGCTAAATCCATCTTTCACTGCCAGATCAATTCTTACTATATACCAGCCTAAATAACAATGCCTGAATCCCGCGGTCCTGCATGCTTTTGAATTGGTGTCGCAAAACATGCTAATACACTGTAAATTCCTGTCCAGGGAATTGATAAACCTTGCTTTTCTGTTTCCAGAAATTGCCACAAACTGCCACCTCCTCCCTGGACGCTTCCTGTTTTCTGTTTTTACAGAATGTAAACATCCAAATGTTTTCAAACTCCTGAAGTTGATTTCAGTTAAGGGCCCTTTTCATAAGGTCAATTTTTTCATGCTCCCCTTTAAAGGGGAAACTTCCAGGTTTTTTTGAGACAGATTTTTCCGGTTGGAAGTGAAATTTGCTGGTGAGGCCAGGTAAAAAAGGGCTAATTTATCATGATTTTTAACTTTTCTTTATTGATTTGATGTGAATAATAACTGACGCAAGTTACCTAGATGTTGCAGTCAGGAAAATTGGTGATTTGTATTCAAATGATTATCACTCTTGGCCTTGGTTTCAGCATGTGTGGGTATCAAATTGAATTTAGGCTTAAGCCTGACAATGCAGCTCAACTGCAATTGACTGGCATAATTCAGATTTTCATGGAACTTAAAACTTTGTGTTTTTGGTAAATTTACCTTTACCCTTCTTTAACTTCTACTTCTGACCCTGTACGCGAAGGTAACAACGGGATCGCTAATTTTTAAGTGTTTACATGATGCCAGTGCATGCTATGGTAAAATTGGCCATTTTACATGTTTTTAGATTTGAGTATATTTTAACCCCTAAAACACATGTCACCATTTGACCCCAAATGACCATGGCCCTTACTGAACGCACTTCGTCAAAAATCTGGGAGACATGCCCTTTGTCGTCCAGAGGCTAAGCCTCTCAAGTTCGAGTCAGGTTGTGCTCTGAGATCGGCTAAACAGATTTTGAACAGATTTTTGGTGTTTAATCCAAAATCGTTGTCATGCATTCTCTTATCGTATCCAAACACAGTGGTTCTTCAAATACGATCCAACCCTAGGTGTGTACAATGTCTGGCTACTCTTCTGCAAGGTTCTTATCTGTGCATCGTGCTCCAACCTAATTGGGCAGACCAAGAATGTTCCATTTCTTTACGTTTGCTGTTCCACAATCACAGGTAGTGTCCGACTGCTTCGCAGATAGCCCCCCACTTCTTGCAAGGAAACCTTAGATCATTGACACCAGTTAACGGTGAGTGCCCCGATCGACTACTCGTCCCCCACAGGTTTACTCCACCACAGATAATCTGTGACTCCAACTAAAATTTAGATTTTGGAATCAAAAAGTTCATATTTTTAGTACCCCATGAAATTAGTCCAGGAAATGTTTCCTTTAGAACTTATGACCACAAAACATCTCAAAATGTGGTCCGACCACATTAATTAACACACCCGGTCATGGTCAATTGAGACACAATTTTGATTCTATAATCCAAACGGCCGGACTGAATAAAACTCGAAATTTGTAATCAGATTTTTTTTAGATATAAGTTTATGTTTCACTGATGAGAGAATGAATGTGGCCATTACATGAGTTGTCCTTAGACTTGTGCATCAAACACATCTGTGTATTCAATCATCGAGTCAAAGGCCTTCTGATAATCTCCAGGTCCTGAAGGCACAGTTGGAGTTGATCATTCGTGTGTCCTGTTTATTATCGTAAGTTTAGAAATTTTGTTTTTAATTAGTGCAGACGATAGCGTACAATTACGTATACGTACAGTACTTACATACATCACAAATTTAAAGAAATACAAAAGAATTTTTACAATATCCACTCGGATTCTTCAGTTTTTGAGATGATAAAGGATACAAAATTTCAGAAAAGATGCCAAACAACGTTATAAACAAATGCTCTGTTGTCAAAATCCGCACATACATTTTTTGTTGATAAGCTTTAAACTCTTGTCGTGAAGATTACAGCTTCAGAACTGTAAAAATATACTTTCCCTGGGTGAAATATTAAAACCTATGTATTTCTTTAAAAAGCTGCATTGCATTGTGGGAAAGTATGACGTAGGTACGTACTTGTACGTATACGTACTTGTACACTTTCTTCTGAGACTGATAATGTCCTATACATGCTCATATGACACAAGTTGCAGCCTATAACACGCAGAAATAGCTGCAACACTTGCCCGTCAGTGGATGACCTCTACCACGCTCAGGGATACGTGGGTGTTTTTCACATGAAGTTTTGGCTCTTCCTTGAGATACAGGGGTTCATGTACATGATGTGAACTAATATACAATCAATCTAGACTGAAAACAAGTCTTTCAATTATATAAATAATTGAGTTCTCTTTATTTTCTTCATTAATAAATTTGTGGCATTTGTGTACAGATTATACATATTTGTATCAGTGTAGTAGAATAATTCCAGTTAAATGCTCCAATTATCAGACCCTCTAAGGTTAAACACTCTGGCATCTCATCATTTTGGGATAATTTAATTTCATTGGGCACAACAAGGATTGAGTATTTTTCCAAAGTAATATAGTACTAAAGTAAATTTATCAGGTACATTTGTTTAATAAAGAAATGTTAACAAAAAGTAAAATATTTAGGTAAAACTTAAAACCAAACTCACTTCTTAAATCTTATGTACTAACTAGACATATTTTAAACGATTCAGCAAACACACTTTTGACATAATTTTTTAAAATCATTATACATACATGTTTCTATAGATTTTTTATAATGTTTCGGGCATATACATTTTTGAGGAGTTTCAGAATAGCTTATTGTCCATAAACATAAGCATGTCAACTCCAGTGTAAATATAGGCCTATAGACAATTAAAACAACTTTATCTTGGCACTAATAAATTATGTTTATTCATGTAATGATAATCTAATTATTATGGATAATTCAATATAAATATGTTTGACTGACTAAATGCATTACCAAAATACCAGCTAATAGCATCATTGAAGTATTCCTGTCATGCCTACATTGTATACACCCCCCGCTAGCACAGTGCTGCATGCCCTGGTTTCCAGGTCATTCCGGGACTGGTAGTGCAACCGGGATGAGAAAAAACTCTAAGTTTATTTTAATGGCCATACTTTCCTCTCAACCCATGACCTAGTGTAATATATCATTAGAAAAAGGGGAAACTGAAGAAATGTATCCAGACCGAGGGCTGGAAAAGCAGTTAACACAAATAAGTAGTGAAGATTGTACTGCAACAATGTCCGAAACTGTACTTGAACTGCATTACCCACATTGAAATCCTGAAAACTTGAAATTTACTGTATCTGAAATTGAAAATGCCATAATTTCTCATACCCAAGGTCACATTTTTAAGATACCAACGGAAAGCTGAAACTTTGAGCTATATTTTACCGGGCGAGGGAGTGCGAATAATAGTTTCTCTTGCCAACTATGAGGTCAAATCTCCAGACCAGTTGATTGATGCATGGATTTCCCCGTGTTAAAAGGGTGTGTGTAAGCTGGCAGAGCAAGATGCCATAACTGTTTTCAGATGGTTCTCTGGGTTAGTTTGCATCTAATATATCTTGAATTTGATTTTGAATTACATTGAAAAAATCTTGTACGGATATGTGAAAGAATCCTGATTGGTCGCTACTTACTATTTAACATCACTTTGTCCCTCGCTTACAAAAATCTAAAATACACCACTAAAGTGTCAAATTTTATTTGTTTTCAGAATTCTATATGTTATTTTAGCACCATGTGCTACGCTCCATTTCAAGCAATGGTGGAAAATCGGCAGCACTCCTGTGTTCTTCTACCCAGCTGCGACGGAGACCAATGCATAGATTATCAAATAATCCGATTTCCCATAATTACACAAACTTTCGTAATCTATCTGATGAAATAAGGAAAACAATGGTACCGAATTGAACATCAAAGGTGGAATGTGAAATCCAGAACCATGTTGTTATACCCTTCACACATACACTGCTTGATGTTTTAAAAAATGCATCCAACACTGTGAATCCAAGCGTTGAGATTTCCCTATTGTCTTCTGTACCTATTTTAGACACTGTTGGATGCACCAGAAACTAATACTATATCACATTTTCTCAGACTCCTGCTCTGATAAAACATAAGAAAACAATAAAAATCAATATCATTATTATTATTTTCCATAATTTTGTCATTTTTAGTGCATTACAAATTAAATTTTAGTATGGCAAATTTAATGACAAATTAGGAATGCAATTATTTTTTTGTAATTTAGTTTGTCATGTACTGAATCGTACTCTAAAAATGACGAACATTTTGTCTTTCATTAATTTGTCATGCAATTTTAAAAAGTGAAATTTTAAAAGTCATGAAAATATCTGTGACTGTTTAAATTAATTTTAAATTCTAAAAATGTTAATTAAATATTATAAAAACATTTAGCTTCATTTTTTTGAATGCATGCCTAATTTTAATATTGTCACGAGGTATAAGCACGTTAGTGTCAATAGACCTAACGGGGAATTCCTCTTTAGCTCTATTCACTGCGCGCTCGAGGGGTCCCGGGTTCGAATCCCGGTCTTGGCTGGGCTGAGAAATAAGTCGCTGGTATACCTCGGTTAGTAATTAGATAGTTTACGGTTTGTAACGTTAAGAGTTCGTGACAAATTTGGTGGCAGCGGTGGGATCGAAATGACTGCAGTTACGTACCTTGTATCAAGGAGGCAGGCGTTTAAGACCCGGGACGTGCCTTGTAAGCAGGTAAGGACGGGGGGTAATGTCACGAGGTATAAGCACGTTAGTGTCAATAGACCTAACGGGGAATTCCTCTTTAGCTCTATTCACTGCGCGCTCGACTTGAGACCGAGGGGTCCCGGGTTCGAATCCCGGTCTTGGCAGGGACCGAGAAATAAGTCGCTGGTATACCTCGGTCAGTAATTAGATAGTTAACGGTTTGTAACGTTAAGAGTTCGTGACAATTGTTTAAAGGGACATTTCGTGATCCACAACCTCGTCCCCCGACTTACCTAAAAACAGTTGAGATTTAACATTAGTAATTCATGTGTGCTAAATCTTACGTGCAAATTCGGTCGTGTCTGTAAGAAATTCGCAATTTTTAAGCACAGTGGCCTATGGGACCGTGGGAAACGAGTATTTGCTCATAACACAAAACCGCAAAGTCGGGATCAGCTAAAAAGTTATGCAGTAAGCTTTTCTCAAGGATATCTAGTGAACAATGAATAAAACAGAAGGTGCTGGAATCACGAAATGTACCTTTAATAAAACCCTTTCTTTTGGCAAATTTCTCTTCAGTGTGTCCTGTTGTCTTGCTACGTGTCCAGCCCAATTGATTCTATAATCGTGACTTAGTGATCTTGTTTTGTATTTCTAATGTCAGATGCATTACATTTTTCTTTCCAAAGCTCGCTGAGTTGTTATGAACTGCCGTTCTAGTTTCGTTACCAGAGACAATGTTTCTGATCATTAGGTCATAGTTGTTAAAATGCATTGGTTGAATAATTTTCTTCGAAGTGGCACGAATGTGTTTTTATCTGTTAGGATGTCTTTGTATATAAGCTTCCGACATGTCCGAAGTTCATCCATCCTGCTTTTACTATCATTACTTCTAATTCTTTCGTGGTGTCTTCCACTTTCATCGTTTGTCCCAGATACTTGTAGTTACTCTCTAGCTCTCCCATTTTTGGCCTTCTATTTCAATGTTTTCTTCAGTAGTATAATTTGTCTATTTTTTGGTCCTCCTGCATTATTATTCTAATTAATTCCATTAGTTGTGCTCTTCCTGTTGATATTTGTTAGCTATTTCTCTTTGTTGATGGTTGCCATCAGCAAGGCGACGTCATCTGCGAATCTTAGGTCCGCTAGTGGTCTCCCCATCAATGCCCACTCCTCCGTTTGAATACGTCCTCTGTGGTTTGAATGGACATCCCCTTTGGAGATTATGTATCTCCTTGTCGGACTCCTCCCCTCTGGATCTTCTCTTCCCTTATAATATTCATGGTCAATATGTATTTTGCTACTGGATTTGGTAATATCTTCTAGAATGGGTATGTATCCTTCATTAACTTATTTTTTCCTTATACAACAAACATCGAACATTCTGTGTGTTTTCAATGGTGTCAAACGCCCTTCTGGTAATCTCAGATCCAAGGCAAAGTTGGAGTTGATATTCGTGTGGTCTTTCCCCATTAACTGGTTTATACTCGTAAGTGATCTGTGGTTGTGAATTCTGCTCTATATAAATACACCTTGCTTGTTCTCTGGGTTGTATCTACTACCTAATTCTTGATTCGGTGTATGAATTACTTTGGTAAAATCTTGGTACAAGACTGAAAGAAGCTTGATTGGTCGGTATGGCATTCTTTAATAAATCAGCTGGTCCCACCCTTATTATAAAGAGAATTTTTGGGCCTCTTCCAAGATATTGGGTCCTTTTAGTTGTGTTCCATACAAATTCCATCCACACCGCATTCTTTCACTCCTCTTATTACCACCACCTCTCTTATTTCTTTCTCCATATCCAAATATTCCCATGAAATCTTCACCTTCTTCACACGTCTCATGCATTGGAAGCTCACACATGCTATGCATTCAATCACGTAACACGCAGGTACGTGAATAACACAATGCCCATTTGAATACGTGTGCAACCCTTTTAGCATTAATCGATCGTATACATCCCGCTGTGGTTTCTCTTCTGGTTTCCGGGAGGACATTAGTATCAAACTCCACTGGTTATTCTTAAAATACACCCAAGGTTCACTTCAAATATTCAAACATCCCAGCCCAATAAATTATCGTAGATGTGTAAAACCTTCCCCTGATTCTTGGATCACTTAACTGTAGATTTTTACGCATAAATATGGCCATATCCTTGACCAGTTATTTGTCCGCGAGGATGAAACTGTGATTGATTTTGGATGTATCTCCAAATAGATTGGATCTGATCACCAACAATGGTTGAGTGTGTTATCCAACAAGATGAAGCCCAGCCCACCCACAGAACGGAAATCCATAACCAGAAGAATTTCAGGGAACTAGATCTCGAAGCTTTAAAGTCCGACTTAGATTATGAACCTTCGCGACTTTAGTTTAGATGATCCTAACATAAAGCCACTGAGTATAACATTAGGGCTCGCAGGGTTCTTGGACAAACACTGTCCGGAACAGACTCGTGTTCAAAGAAAACTATTAGGCTGCACAAGTGGTTTGATGATAATGTCAGATCGGCAAGGAGAGAACGCCCGTCGTAGTAAATATGAACGTAAATGGCGTAAAACGCGTAGCATAGGGGACTATTAAAAAGTAATCTGAAACAAAAAACAAGACTGTAAATGAATTGATAGTGAAATCAAAATCTGAATTTCCTAACGTACTTCTGATGAATACAAAAAACAATGTATTTTTTTTTTTAGTACTCTTAATTCAACTTTTGAATACTAGATTAGTGCATTGCCTCTAGTAATTGACGAAGCTCTGTGCAATATTTGCAAATTCTTTCTGAGAAGGTTTTCAAAATCAGATCGAACTTGATGTGCAATGTAGTGGTTATTCAAGCAGATATGTGAGTAGTGTGCAATAATCATTGATTCGGACTGGAAAATGTTAATTTTCAGACATGTTTTATCTTCCACTATTCGTTGCAATAATGTTCAGTTTTGGAGAATTTGACTTTTGTGTGAAACTGAAGTTCGTTATAAAAATTATATCAACATTCCAAACAAAAACAGCGGTCTGACCCTATTCCAACATGGCTGTTAAAGGATTGTGTTGACGTCGTTGCCCCTGTCATTGTTTCTTTTGTGAATAATTCATTTAGGTCTGGTGTATTTCCTTCACCTCTTAGGGGGAAGCTGTGATTACACTCTTTTTTTCCTAAAAACTGTGATTACACCTCTTATCAAGAAATCTAAACCTGAAGCCGGGAGTATGTTGAAAAAAACTACCGTCCAGTATCTAACCTCCCACCGTGGCAAGATTCTTGAATACCCGCTATATCAGGTTCAATGGTCATCTTCAGTCTCAAAATCTCACTGAAACATTCAATCAGCTTATAAGTCGGCCCACAGGTTAATGAGACAGCTTTTGGCGTGTTAAAAATGATTATTGCTCACGAATTGTGTCATGCTAGAAATTGTGTGCTGGTATTTCTTGATATGTCCGCAGCCTTCGATGCCATAGACCACGACATTCTTGTTGAGAGGTTCAAAAAAGAGTATGTATCGGAGGCTTTGCCCTGGGTTGGTTTAACTCATATCTCAAAAATAGAAAATTAGCAGAGTTAGCATTTCTGGCAAATGTCTCATGCCATACGTTTGAAATATGGTGTTCCACAGGGATCAGTTGCAGGTCCACGATCTCAATGCTTATTCCAGGCCTGTCACTGAAATCTTCAGACATTTTACAATGTCGCTTACCACATATACGCTGACGACAACCAACTTTATGTCAGCTCGTACGAAGGTGTCGGGGGGTGACATGGAATCTGCACAGGCTAGACTAACTAATTGCATTGCGGATTGCGGGGTTGGACTTGGATGATTGAAGAACAAACTTTGTTTAAATGATACAAAAAACGAGTTCAGGTTATTTAGCTCTCGTCACAAAGGCAAATTAATTTAGAGCAGCACCACGTTGCTTTGAAGATCGGTGGATCTGAGATTGAACCCTCACATCTATTCGAATGCTGGGTATTATATTGTGACCTTGTATGAAGATGGCTACGCATGTTTCATCAATGCCGCTCTGTAAATTTCATACGTAATATTCCGAGAATTCCGTTAGTAGGTTTTATTGATCGTGAGACTGTGCAAGCAGCGATCTTTGGTCCTTTCGCCGGTGGATTATGGCAATTTTGTTGGGTGGCATGTCCGCTAGTAATGTACAGCGACTACAGGGGCTTCAAAATCCGCGCTGCGAGCCTTATATTGTGGTCAATAAGCGCACTAGTGTTCCCCTTATTGCGCGATCTTCATTGGTTTCCAGTCCAGTCCACAACGAATTGAATGTAAGATCCGCTTGCATGGTACAATTGTGTGCATAAACGGGGACCTTTATATTTGCAAGACACATATTTCATACTTATGGGCATGGTCGGGGTGGCTTAGATCATCTCAAGATACTATGCGCCTCGATGTCCTCTTTACCAAACGTATTGTTGGCGATACGCTTTCGGGTTCATGGCCCAAATTGTGAACAAACTTCCCCATTCAAAATTCGCCAGGCTCCAAATGTCAAAGTTTTCAAAAAGTTGCTCAAAACAATCTCTTTCCGAGGATTAGTTTTTTAACCAATGGTTGTGCCATCCACAATTTTCCTATGCTGTATTGGGTTTGGTCCATTTTATTAATGTATTGAATTTGATATAATAAGTTGTGTTTATAGGCTGATAGTGTATCAGGGTATTGTATATGATATTATGTTATTCTGTATGTTATCTATTGATTTTAGGTATCTGATACCGTATTTTTTAATTATATTTGTTTTTAAATATTCTTTTGTGAACGCTTCGATCCTCGGGAGAGGCGCAATATAATAAAGTGACGCGTAATGTAATGTAATGTAAACACGAAGCATGGGAAGATTAATAAATCCGGCGGAGTTCGATCATTTCCATTCGTGTGATTTTCGGGTATAGAGATATGTCTCTGACCAGCGAGTATCGACATGGGCAGCGCCCCCCCCCCACCTTCACAATAGTGGTCAGTTGTACGGAACAAAAAGATGCAGATGTAGGACATGACGGACAGTTGCAACGTGTCATGGTTTATTTGATGAAAACATATTTGAATCATGTAGGTAGGTACTTAAGATAAAGACCCGTTTCGATGATATTGATCGATAGGGTGCAGGTTAGACTATTCAATACAATAGCAATGGTTGTGAAATAATAACTGCATGCTTTTCAAAAGACATACCAAACACCCATGATCTGACGATGTCCCTCGTCCTAGACTGACAGGCAAGCCGGGCCGGGCAGGCAATGTCAACCTAACTTGATTACAAATATCACTATCAGTTACAGTATACTCTGATGCTCAGACGTTCTGGTTTGGTCCAAATACACCGATATATACCATGAACCTCTTGGTTCTCTACGGAGCCCCACTTTAAGTTAGGACACACGGTAACCCTTCATGACATCTCAATTCAATATAGCTTCATCGATTAACATCCGAAATAAAACGCGTTAATCCTTAATGCTACCACGGTCAATTAAAAAGGTGCAAGGCGGTTTAGCAGAATTCGACGTGACTTATTCCAGCCATTGTGTATATTTCTGTATACGGCCAGAGCACTCATAACCTAAATACTTATCTTCATTATCGTAATGACTTCAATTATTAAAACTCGCTGTGCATTCTCGAGGAAGAAAGGAAATGCCACTTCTATACCTGGATGCGATTTGAATTTAATGAAAAGCCACCAATGCCGCGGCACAAGTAAATCGTGCCTTGCGGAATGGACCCATTCTAATGTTTTTATTGTTTCGATTTCATTGTTCATCTATTGCCTATAACATGCTTGATATCACTTCAGCCACACACCCAAATGTGCCAGATGAAACCCATGGGTGAATAACCTTACTCTCTGGGGTCCTACGTAAAATTGCGAAACTTCATATTAAAAAGTGTCAGATAAAAAGGGAATGTTGCTAGACGCGGGTTTTTTTTCTTTATTTGGGCTAATGCATCGCTGGGTTACTGTCCTTTGTCCTTTGCAGGTTCGCTATTGAGGACGTCGGATTTAGCACAAACTGACAATTTTTGGCACCATTGTGGAAAATTAGAACGCTCATTCGAGCTGCATCAACATTGATGAAGTCTTCAAAGTGGTGGAGTACCAGTCTGCCAATTAAGACCATGATGAGAAGCGTTGATGTACGGATGTTGCCGAAAAACCATAGAACAAGATGAACGTATACACGCGACCGCTTATGCGAAACATCGTCTATTCAAAAATCACTCTCTGTGACAAGGGTTTCAATAGACAGGCGTTAGAATAGGCGTTCGCGTTTGACGAAATATGGGCTTTGCAACCTCGGTGTTGTGAAAAAAATGCGCGCGTTGTATATTGTCTAATCGGAGTGAATTCAGACAGAGTAAAATAATTTTGGCTTATCTTAAAAAAGCTAAATTAGAAACCTAATTGAGTTTTTTTAAATACAGATTAGCAACGTGGTGCGTTATTAGCAAAGCTTTGCTATAAAAGCAATGCAGTTGCTAATAAAAGCAAAGCGTGGTCGTTGCTTTTACTTTTCTGATTGGCGCTAAGCAACGCGTTGGCTTTCGAAAGCATGTGGTGAAATATTGGGCATTAGGCCATGCAACTCAAGATTTGTTTTTTTTTTTGGTTGTTTTTTGGGGATTTGAGGGGACTTCGTTTTGACGAGCGAGAGGGGAAATGAAAATTTTATCAAAGATGAGGGTGCTGAACTTAAATGTATAGTACAAATTTCATAAAATCAGACCAAAAGGAATATTTGAACCGGAAGGAAAGGGGAACGCGGAACATTTCAAGGCCTCTTCCATTCCAGGTGTACATAATGACTGCTCCCTTATCTCAAGGAATCCAGATACCCAGATTAGTCACGTCCAGACTCAGGTAGTTTTATCATCAAATTATACTGTCATGAAAATTCATAATATTGAATTTTTAAACATTTTTGTGAAAAAGACTTGTCGGCTCTCACAGCTTGACTCCCCCGGCATGCATGCATGCACGCAGAGGGTTAACGACTAAAACAAGGTTCGGTGAAAGGTTGCGTAGAAAGAGGGGAAACTAAATCTCCAATAACAAGCAAATGGTAATAATTCATAAACATTTAGTAGAGGAAACATACGTAACTATCACCAGCCACGTAAACTAAATTACTTACTTTCAGCATTAGTGGGGTTTTGACAGTATGTGTATACTAAAAAAATGCCCCACAATTGATACCTTAGCAAACCCCTTTACATATTCCACTATGTACAATCGTTTTTAAATTGGTCGTGTAAACTCAGACATTTTTGATTTTAATTGTAGGTGTATTATACGAATGAATTTTCAGATGGAGAACAGTAAAATTTCCGTTGACTTCGCACATATCTTTTCCTGCGTCAAGTATTACCAGCTTTGGATGCAGTTCCGGATAATTCCGCTGAGCTACGCAAGCAAGATTATTCAAGGCAAACAGCTTTAATTAATAATACATGTCAACGTTGACATTTTCTTTTATGTAACTTTATAGTATGACGTGTGATTTCTGGATTATAAACAAAAATGAAAAATGTTCTTTGATCCTTTTTTAAATGAAAGATTGCGCCTTTAAAATCATTAACTTCATTTTTAAGACGTGCAAAGAAACCAAGAACATTTACAAAAAGCTTGATTATTAGGGATTTAGCGAGGAATTGTTCACTTCCGGATAAAAGTGTGAATTTTGGGACACAAAAGTAGCTTAGAACAATCCCAGTCATAAAAATTGATGGAAGCCCCTTTGGAACGCCTCTATTTTTGGCGCCATCTTGGAGTTCAGATGGCCGCATAACCTATTTTGGACAATATCTTGGAACTCAAAATAGCTTAGAGATTTCATTTCAAATGGCTATACCCACCTTTGTGAGGTGCAGTGAATCTTATAACTAATTTTAAAAGAGCTCAGGTGGCAGCCATCTTGACTTTCAAGATGGCCGCCTTCCAAACCTATTTTCCCACAATATCTTGGAAACTAAAGTAAAAGTCTCATAGACCTCCTATCAATGCTATAACCCACTTTTTGGGGTCAACAGAAATCTTCTAGGACTAAATTTTTAAAGATCTCCAGTTGCAGTCATCATGTCTTTTTTTAAAATTCCAAATGGCTTGCCATCCACGACGTACTTTTAATTATATCTGATAATCAAAAAGTAGATATAACTGTGATGGTCTCTACCCATATTCTTATTGTGTCCAGAAATATAATGAAGTGAATCTTAAAGACCTAAAGTGCCAGCCATAGTGAATATAATCAAAACAATAAAAATGGCTGCATCTTTGGACACACGGCAATGATATTATCAATACCTGTATAAGCGTAAGGAAAATGAAATCCTGTGTTACATATACCTGTAGGTCAAGGATTGCAAATTACAAAAGGGGCTTCTTCAATCAACTCATGCACTAACCAAACAAGACTAGTAAGGTCATTCTAGGGACACTGAGTTTTATAAAATTTAATGAGCTAAAATAGTCTCCCAACAGCCAATTTTTTCACAAACTCTATATAAAACAAGGGTAACGATACCATGACTTACTATAAGTATTGAACTCGGCAGAATATATTGACTGACTTGTTTGGTGAATGTTCCACTGGTAAATTGAGCAAACAAATGTCGGCTATTCATAGTGTGGTTCATTATTGATGCAACCCCTTGACTATCGGCGAGGACGTTACACTGCAGGCTTACCGTTGAACATTTACAGTTACCCCTGTATGATTTAGAGAGCTCTCCAAGAAGAGCAGTGCACAGGCTTTGCTTGCATCTGAGAGAAGAGTCCATAATGGAGCAGGTATACAGCTTGCTCTTCATCCTTCACCCCACCCCATGCTGATGCTCGGGTAGTCTTTGAGTTCGAGACGCTGCTTCCAATCTGAAGATTGGTAAGAACATGGATGCCTTCTGTGAAGTGCGCTGCCTGAGTTTGTTTTTCAAGCAGAAGTTCTCTTTGGAGAAGAGCTCCTGGCAAGCCCAACATTGAGACGGAAGCATTTGATGTCTTGGCATAGATCATGATGGTGAATCTTCCAAGACCTCTAAGTGCGGGTCCTTTCAATGTTTAGCTCATCTGGATGAGCCATCGGCACTCTAAATCATCTTCATCTATGTGAAGCTCCCATATTGTCCCACACAATTCTTTCTGTATGTAGAAAATAAGTGTACACACTCTCGAGCTGGAACCACGTCTACAGGAACGGTGTGCCATAACCCGGGCAGCGCATAACATATGACAGATGCTTTGAGAACTGCAAACTTGAAATGTTAGGATCTTGTATTTGAATAATGGAGATAGGTAGGCTATAAACGTTATTCCAGTCTATGACAGTTTTAAGCAATATGAGAAATTTCTAACATTTTTATTGCAGGCAATTACTTGGAATGCTTGAGGATGATTGTGTTGTGATTGACGCTGGGCAGGCTGAAGCAGGTCTTCCAATCTGCAGAGCCAGTAGGATACATCATAATACAGAAGGCTTCGGTGGTATTGGCCCCCTGTATATCATGAAACCTGAGACGCAAGGTGGCAGTTTTGTGGTCCTAGATTTTGGTTGACTGTGTGCACTGGAATAACTTGACAATTCTGTTCCAATGCCAGAATCCACTCACTCCCAGTCCACGAAGACCCAAGATTTTCAAAATAATGGTGATCATAACAACAATCATGTCGACAATACGAACCATCACCTTTGAATGACCTTTGTAATGACGTGGGCACAAACACCACCCAACAACATCTACCATCGTTGCTTTCTTGGTGGTCGCAAGGTAAATGTTTTGTTGAGACCACCTGTGATCTGCTAACATTAGCACTCACCAACACAGTGTCATCCTTTGTGGCATATTTCATGGATACCACTGAATCAATGTGTAACTTCATCACTTAGATATCGAAACACGCTTACTAACTTTATTTTCTTTTTTTGTATATGTAAGTGCTTGAACTTTATGAATTGGGGTGACCTTTGAACAATATTGCGGGCAACTTTTGACTCTATCTTCACCTTTCTTGGGTTTTGCGTTGGAGTGTCTCTCCATAGATCTAATTCAGTTCTTTCACTTCTATAATGCAGTGATGAAGCCTCTGCTAAATCTGCACTCATGAACTTCTCTCATATCCTTTGTCATGAGTCTGGACAATTCTCAATCCAAGAAGGTTGCCTTTGCTGAATTGTTCTTGAAGACTTCCTGATTCTTAATGATGTCCAATTATGTCTCCTGCTCAACCGTATTGCACCAGTGATAGATGAAACATCTCACACCGACAACACGGTTTCCGGCAAGGCCAGACAAATCAAGAACAAGCCAAGTACTAACCTAACTCAACACTCACACATCGAGGAATTGGTTTCGCGAAGCCTTTGGTACCGGAGTCCATGTTCGTCCGATCTTCAGTAGCTTATTTATGACACTGCTAAATCACAACGCTTACTCCATAAGATCTGCAATTCATCAAGGACATCCGCTGTGCTGAGCTCATCAAAGGATTGCCTGCAAACACTAATTCTTTTGTTCCAGCTAGGAGCAAAGAAGAGCCGATGGTGTTAGCTCAAGAATGGACTAACCCCAAAGGTAGCGTCTCACACTTCCCCTTTCATCTATAACCAATGACAACCTGGAGTGGCATGAACCTGTCGTTTGTTCGATCAGTCGATCTTTAATTAGCCCACAAGATGTAGGTTGAGACTTCACAGTTGTTGCAGAGATCCTCCAACGCTTTGGAGTAACCCCACCTTATTATGATTAAACCCACTCTGTGCAATCCATCCAGATAACATCTTGAACACACTCGCTGGCACAAAATGGGGTGCTCGCACACATATCTAAGATCGACATCACTATCCCTGTGCTACTGATGTGCCGAGCATGCACCGCCCTGAATGGGAAAATCCACCCTTTCCAAGAATCTTGATCCTCCTGCGGCTTATCATTGCTCCACCAGACACCCATCATAGTGTAGCGAGCTTGCAAAAGCGTAGCTGCCAGTTCTAATGTGAAGCACCTATATCCCAGACAGAGACCTGCTGCTTAACTCCCTTAAATTCAAACAGATGTTCTTAAGCAAAGTTCACCAAACCCCTTGAAACACCCTCTAAAAGAGTCTACGAGAGTCGCCTTGTGGAAAAAAAAACTTGATAGCAACACGTAACATCTATTAGGTATTGAACATGGTGAGCATCTGCCCCTAGAGTTGACTCCTCATGGCTGAATTGCGATGCTCACAGATAGAGAACAGAATCGTCCGATCTAAGGTTTTCCTTTCAACTGTGGCTACCTGGAAGCAGATACGGACACTACCCTTGGTTGTTCGAGCAGAACGCACAGACAATGGAACATCTCTTCGTCCTTTCCACTGTTGGAGCAACCAGGCCCCTACAAGGACCTTGCGGAATTTAGTGAAGCAGCCATACGTTGTACCCTTCCTTGCTAGATAATATTGGGAAAGCAACTTTTGGTAAGAATACAAAATGATGTCCAATAGCCCTGGCACATCAGCACTATTTGAGCAACCTCTTCAAATTAAGCATAGCTAGAGTTTTCAGGAAGATCCCCAAAATGTGCTCTTCCAGGATTTGTATAATCATAGATGTTAGACACACTGCTGTCCCTTTAATAAAACCATCTCCTTTGAAGTCTGTGCGCATGGTTGTTAATTCAGAACTGGCAACATGGACAATATTGACCAGAACACAAACATCCACTTATTCAAAGATTGAGTTCCACGGCACCCGGATTACTTTGACCAATCGTGTTTCAAGCAAAACCGGTCGGGTGTTAGCATGGACCGTCTGGATATAGAGGGAACCAGTCTCAGAGATCTCATAACCAGACTTCTATGCCCATTTTCCCACCTGCAGAGATAGGTTGAATTAAATAATGATGTGGTTCCAAGAAGGCTTTAAAGCCATTTCAGACCTATAAGATACAGAATTGTATCAAAAGCACATCATACTCAATAAAGAAGTGAGCCTTGATGAGTAAACAAGTTGACATGGGCAGGCTTTCAATTCTACATGCGGAGGTGGTTGTGCAACCCCCACAGATTTTCCATACCAAAACCCCTAACGTTGATTTTGGATATCACTTGATAGCTATTGGTCTATCTATCCTTGATTTCCAAAATTAGTACCAAAATTCCCATTATCTTGCTTCTATGACGTTATAAAGCACGGCGCTCTCGCAAAATGTATGAAATCAGTTTGTGTACAATATAGGAAACTTGAATTTATTTTCAGTATTTTTGGCCATGTTTTTTAAAAAAAAACAATTGATATAATATCGTTATATCAAGCCAACTGAGAGCACACTTTTTAAAATTGACCATTTACGGTCCATTCTTCCGATAAAGTTGGTTCAAAAATTCGTTTGTAGATGTCGCTCACAGTCATGCAGGCCAGTTTAAAGCTTCGTTTTTTGGCCTTTAAAGAAGAATGAATTTTTGTGAATAGAAATTCTACTTAGGAGTTATGTTTTTCAAATGATTTCGGAAACTAGATGTTGTAACCCGATGAGAAAGTATCAAGCAATAAGTCTGATGATCCATAATTCTTGTTTCTTCCATGTCGCCAGCCCAATCCGTTCTTAAACAATGTGTCCTCTCGTTACCAAGAGCGCATATCGCAGATTACATTGCATTTTTGTTATCAGCCTTATTATGCACTAATTGTTAAGTTTTAAAACATGATAATATTGGATTATTAAAGTTTCGCAAGAGCTCTCTGAGAGCATGTCGTCAATATTACAGACAGATACGTTAAAATAATTCGAATGGATACAAAATTGCTAAAAATACCTGAATACCTATGTTCCATATGTGATAAACGGAAGAATGAGTATATGTTCTATTATTACATGTTTGCATTAAAAATTTGGTTTTCAACCGTAACAATTTTCCAGACCTAGTAATGAAAGAAATCCCTCCTGTTACGTTACGCGACAGATACGTTACACACCTCCTGCTGCGCTCTTGAAATATGGCGTGATATAAGTCGAATACCACACCATTTTGACTTTAGTTATGAGTAATACCTGAACGTATTGAGACTAAGTCGGTGAAGCCCGTACTTTCATCAAGAACCGCACACGACTAAGAAAAAGGCCCGACAGATACGTTACGACAGAGACGCCTTACTTAAAGTGTTAACGTTAGGCAATTATACTAAAAAATCGGATAGTGTTTTGTGATAGCTAACAAATGCATTGTTTCGTTGTTCTGAGAATATTAAAGTTTACGATTTTTCAATGATTTTCAGGGATTCTTAATGATATTTCGTATTTGCAGACCCAAACGAACATGTTTAAACGGAGACGAATGGCCCAATCATAATATCAAAGGGCCAACTAATGTGCACGTTGGCACCAGACATATCCATGACTTGTTTTACCTACCAAAGATATTCCATGCAAAGTATGTCGTGGCATGCGGCCATTTTGAATTTTCCAAAAATGGCTTGCACCCCAACCCCCCAAACTCTTTTAAAATTAGTCTATGAGATTCATTGACTCCAAAATGTGGGTTTAGCCTTTGAATGAAACTCTATAGCTATTTTGTTCCAAGATATGAGGAAAATAGATTCTGACACATAGCCATCCTGAAATCCAAGATGGCGGCCTGAAAAGGCCCGTAAAAGCAAGCACAGTGTTCCATTTCCAAGTTTTTTGATCGACATGGTTCCAAGTTATGGTACTTGCGGCCAAAAAAGTCACACTTTATCGAACTGCCACAATTTGGATGGGTTTGGGTTCTGTGCACTACGGTCCCCTACTAGATGCGGAATCGACTTTTTTAGAAATGTAGTGCAAAAAAAAAAGGTTTAGTAAAAAAACATGTCAAATCTTAAACCACTATTATATGCCTAAACACTGGGTGTCAAATACTTCTATAAACTGTTTAGATTTTACAAGTGTTTAGCTTTACAGAGTCTACAAAGTGGCTATATACTAGAGATGAGCGGCGGTTGCGGTAATGGTTTTGCGTCGATTGATTGACCCCACATGCACAATGCTTTTGAAATATCTCACTTCGTTTACAAAATGTCTATAGTTTCCGACCGGGGTTCAAGATTTGCCTTGTGTGGAGACTGCTGAAAGTGGGTGCAAGATCTGAAGAAATTTACTTTTTTGCCCATTTGAAGCAAACTAACCCAAAATATGTTTTCTTCTATTAGATTTGCCAATTTAGACACAATAGAAGGTCACAAGGTAAAACACATTGCCGTGTTAAACAATAGTTGACAAAACGAATTTACTCTGAAAA
>JAMKCH010002019.1:0-95939 GCA_023653785.1 Ophioderma brevispina
TAACAGTTCAGATGATATAAAAATCTCAACTTTTTTGAGGTACGTCGGACGAGGTTGTGGATCACAAAATGCCCCTTTAATTATATTTTTAAACCATGACCACACGCAAGTGACCCGCCAAGTGACCCTGGATTACCTTAGATCTCTTATCACTTAAGGCCAATTACGGCCCATTCCTTGTACGATCATCTTTAGCAAATTTGGTATGAATGCCACTACTTCTGTGCAAAAGTATTAGCATTTTAAATTTTTAATTTAATAACCTCAAATTACCAACTCTACTAGAATTTTCAACAAATGAGCTAAAATGATCTGTAGATAACTTTGACATTTACCCCCGTGTTACCCCTACAACAACCACTCCTTGAGAATCATTCTAAGCAACTTTAATGAAATGCCAGCCAGTTCTTTGCAAAATGGCAGCATATATAAGTCAAAATGTACTCTCAATTACCTATGGTAGCATTTTTGCTTCTCTTATCTAAACACCCCTTTCCCCTCTCTCCTTCAGAAATTCTGAGCAGAATTTGGTGAATTTACTGAGTAACATAAATGACCCATAGAAGATCTTTGACCTCAAATCCCAGTATTCAAGATCATTCTGAACCTTTGCAATTCATAATATCTTTTTTCCTGGGACAAAAAACTTTTAACAATTACCTCAAATGATCCCTAAACGACCTTTGACCTCGTCTCTCAGAACAACCCATAATATGACTTGCTTTGGTCAATACCCTGTCATTTGTGTGAAGTATATGGCATCCCACTACACACCTATACTTTGACATTTCAATTTGATTGTGCAATTTGTAATCGACAATTAATTTCATCAGCTGGACAATATGGTGCCTCCAAAATATCTATTGTGTCATCTATTTTTCATCCAGTAATAGGCAGTTTGTTGAAGAATGGTCCTTATTTAGGAGGAGAAAACCTGCGATGGGCCGAGCATTGACTGAAAAAACCAAACACCAGATCACCGCCCGAACCAAGGGTCGAACCTGCAGCTGGTGCGAAGCGAGGAAGACCCACTGCACTAACCCGAGCCCCTTTTCCTTAAAGCCGACTCCGAGATTTCCTGAGAGGCGGCCTCAATTTCAAAAATCATGTTTTTTGCATGTACATTTTTTTTTTTTTTTTTTTTAAATAAACAATATGTTAAGCTTTAAAAATCGAATTCCTTCATATAAAAAATCACACTTTGTTATAATAAAATTCCAGATCCGGAATTTTTGTTTACACAGTATCCTCTGGGACGTAAGACTTTCACATAATGTTTATTACTGCATCAAAACAAAAAATCCGATTCATCTCACATTTCGGAATTGTTTGCATTTTAGGTTACTATCTTTAGTTCTAGTTGACTATTTTTCTTATTACCACAAAAAAATCATATTTCGAAAAAATCTCCTGAGTCAGCCTTTAATTGCAAACTTTATGACATTCTAGGCAGTCACCTGGCTTTTCCATTTACCGGCTTTTCTTGCCCAGCTGGATGACCTCAAAACCTTTGACCTCCTATTTATTCTTTGCTTCAGGTTTCAGCAGTCCGATTTTGATTGACCAAATTTGGTACTCATAGAACATTTCTATGCAAATTGACCCTAGACTGACCTTTGACCTTTCAGGTCACTCTGAAACCCTGTTTCACACCTCAGATGTCAACCCTACTTCATGCCAATATCAGCCCCCATATGTCAAAGCATATTAACGAAACGTAGCCTGACAGACAGATCTGCTTTTTAGTAGTATAGGTAGATGTTATCAAACTTTAGGTTGTGTCCTTTTGATCCCCCTGTAAAACCTTAGGCCCACCTACCTTGCTATTTCTAAGCGTGCTCTAGCCATACATATAAGCTGGCGTTCCCCCAAGAAATTCTCTTCCTCCTTTCCAGGGACTGTAGCCCTCCACCTGGTTCTCAATGCTTCGGATCTGTCAACAGAACACAGTGTCCCTAGTTATTTGAAGGCCTGGTTGTCAAAGAGCGATATAGTGTTTTTCCCCATGCATTTCTTCCAATCCAATGTTTGCACTGGTTGCACTGAATTTATGCGTCTTAAAACTGCAAATTGGGATGAGTTCTTTTTTGTTTAGGTACCTTTTTTTGTCACTATAAACTTATATAAAACGGTGCAATTGTACTGAAAGATCGTCACATAGTTTATAGCGTTAAATTGGCAAGTTGTATAAAAAAATTAGTTCTGTTCGTTTAAGGTACTTTTTGTCCCTATACTCATTTGTAAACTGGTGCAAATTGTAGCTGAAAGAAAAATGTAGGTGGGAAGAATACTCTACCAACTCAAAGTTGTCAGCATGTGGTAATATTTTACCCCCCCAGAGAGCATTCTACCCATCCAGGTCCCACACGCAGAATTCGCTCATCGAAAAAAATCCCAAAAATCAGATTTTGCATGCCTGTAAGAAGTACAATATCATAAACAATCCTGTAAATGATAAGGCCAGAAGCAACCTAAGAAGATTAAATCGGATATTTTAGTCGTTAGTGTCCGTAGGACACTTACTACAACACGCAACTGAATGGATCGAGGAATCAGATCTTTGAACACGGCCGTTGTCTTACTTTCTGTCAATTCTTCATGGAAAGGTAACTTATGAGAATTCTAATTACTTTTCTTCACTTTTAAGCTATTCTGCAAAATTAAATATTTGACTCTTCGGATGAATCACTGATAGTGTCTTTTAAAAGAGTGAGCCAAATCTGAGCCAAAAAATGCTCAAAATATTAAATGGGGCATCTTGGATTTTAAATGATTTTTGTTGGCAGCCAAAAGTGTTCGTCAATTTATTTTTGTCAATTTTTTGCTATAAAGGGGATCAACACATCTTTATCTATGAAACAAAGCGAAATGTGGGCCACACAGTTGAGTTCATACAAATGATTTTGATTTGCTTTTTTTACTGGTGATGTCCTTTCAATGTCAACATCTAATTAAAGGCACTATCGTGATTTGCTAAATCAGAAATTGGAAAAAAATAACGAGAGCATCAAGGATGCTGGGTTACTCCAGAGGTGTGGTGTTGTGAGTGTGCAATGGAATGAAAACCACACTTTAGGTACAAGACAACAAATGGGCATGCTAGTGATAATTTTCCCATATCCTAAGTCCCTTAAATGGGCTATTACCATGTCAACAATAGAGATGGGACAGAGCATGTATGGATTTTTTTCTTTTTTTTTTTTTGGTGTGATGATAGTATTGATGAGAAATGAAAATCCTGAAATTTTGAGAATTCATTACCACCTTGCGTTTTCCCGCAGGAGACATTCAGAAAATTTAGGGGGTCACCATCAAACATGCTGTGTGATGCAAGAAGACAATTTTGAGAGGGCAATAAACTTGTAATGGAACCCTTCCCAACTTGGAAAATCACTATCTGGGGATTTTTGTTTGGTGTAGAATTCAAATCTGGCATTCAAAAATGTGATAGCTCCTTTACTTTTAACGTTATTTGGGTGTAGAAATGCAATATCATTTCATGTGGGAACAAGGTTTGGGGGGGTCAGATACCGTAACAATATTGAAAAATCCTAATTTGCATTTGACCATGTATTGGCCCCCTGAAAATTAATGTTGAACATATGACATCACCCTCTTTTTTACTTCAGATATGTTGAAGAGACATCATCAAGAAACTATTCTTGAAAGAATCAGCTAGGTGTCTCGATGTCTTCATTGTTTTCTGCACAATATACTTTTGCTGATATCCCATAGAATGTATTATGGTGATATACCCTGTGCATGTACAATGCTCTGGGTAACGTGTACCTTTGTGTGGTAAATTTGAGTGTGTATTGTTGTTGACAAAAAATAAGACAAGCTAGTTCGTTCAGGGAAGTTGTTTATGATATATCTAAACATATCTGAAGCAGAGTGGCGGTGTCGAATGGCAACATTGGTTTTCAGGGGGGGTAAAAATGTGTCAAAAAAAAGTACAATGACCAATTTTCAAGGGGCTGTGCTCATTCTTACCTTTCTAATGTGTTCATAATTGTGATGGGGGAATTTGGTTTCCAAATTATACTATGTACCTCCGATTGACCCCCACAAAGATGGACAATAAAAATATTACCCCCCAGATTTGGCACCCCAAATGAACAAAGGCGCACATTTAGGCCTCATTAACTCTAAATTAAACACGCTATAAACTTCATATATTTGAATTCTACACCCCACATAATACCCATAGATAGTGATTTCAAAGTTTTGGAGGGACAATTACTAATTGTGACCCTATCAAATAGTCGTTCACACTGGGCGGCCACTTTTGATGGTGAGCCCCCTAAATTTCCAATTGCTATAGCAGGACAAAACGAAATGGACTATGACGCTTAAATTTCAGCGATTTCATATTTTCCACCAATTGTCTACCACCACACTGTAAAAGTGAAAAAAAAAAAATCACGACGGTGCGGTGCCACATCGCGAATACTTACTAAAAATTTTGTCTGTACAGGATCTCCTGGCCACTTTTGGTCTTTGGTTTTTCAATTTTGGTTTTCTGGCGTCTTAAAAAACCTGTTACCGGGGGGGGGGGGGGTGGGGTGATTCAGGCCCAAAAATGGGGTCTCCGGGAAAAATAGGAGGGGGTGATTGACCCAGGGCCAAAAAAAGGGGTCTCCGAAAACTAGGGTTTCAGAAATTTAAGAAATAAGCTGCGATCTCCTCAATTTCCAGCACTTTTTGAGGAGTTTTGGAAGCAAAAATTTGGTAGAATATGGCTTTGGACAGAAAAGTAGGGTCTTGGAAATGAATGGTCTTAAAATCTGCGGTCACTGGAACTAAAAAATGACAGCAAGTAAACTTGCGCGATCCCCCTGGCAAGATGGCAGTATAACAAGGGGATAGTTGGGACAGCTGTCAGTGCGGGCATCAAAATTCAATAAATTTTTCTCATGGAATAATATCTATTGAAAGTGCAATTTCTTGAAAAATGAAAGCCTAACCAAAGGGGAAAAATGCCTGCAGATGACCTTTGACCTTGATATGTGACCTTGACCTCAACAAAATATGCAGGAACCTTGCACCTTCGACCAAGTTAGGTTGAATCGGACTTCAACTTTTCAAAGATGACAGAAAAACCAAAAAACTAACCAAACTGGAACATACTCAGTGGACCTTTGACCTTGTCCATAACCTTTGAATCATCCACATATGAAGGGAACCCCTATTGCACCATACCCCCAAGTCTGATTAAACCGGGACTTCAACTTTTCGAAGGAGATGCAAAAAAACTGAAAACCGAACCAACAACGGGAACTGGGAAATGACCTAAGAGACCTTTGACCTTGGTCCAGACCTTTGAATCCTCCCATTATGAGGAACCCTATTGCACCCAACCCCAAGTCTGATATATTGGATGATTTGAGTAGGATTCAAGAATTTATCGGTCAAACTATGAGTTTTGAAAATTTGTGCGAGTCGACGGAGGCGACGGGCAATATTTCAAAAAACTCATGCGAGACGATAAATTCTTGTACCTGCGATAAAAATCATCCAATATTATCATTATTATGTTTTCAGAATCTTACTTGAACCTGGCTTCAAGTTTAGAATAACTAGATCCTATAACATTAGTGAAAAGTATAAACACCACATGGTAACTATCAATATTTTTAAAAGTGAACACCAGGAAGTATCAAATAAATTAAACCAGTTAACAACTAGGAAAACCAAAGAAATGGAGCCAGTAGACACCAGGAACCACCAAAGAAATGGAACCAGAAGACACCAAGAACCACCCACAAAATTTCAAACAGTAGACAGCAAAACCCAAAATAATGACACCCCAAAGAAATGGAACATCCCTAGACTACTTCAGCCAATCAGAAGCCTCCCAGAAAAACTCATGTCCTGGTCTTTTAAAAATCGTGTCATGGTCTCAAAAACTCATGTCACTGTCTCAGGTACATGGTTTTATTGTACATTAAGCTGTGTACAAAGGTATAGGATGGAAGATTCTGAAAACATAATAATGGTTTAAATCGGACTTGAACTATTCAAAGGAGACGCAAAAAATGAAAATCGAACACATATACACATACACATACATACACATACGGACATGCGCACCCTCGCAATATCCCCCTCTGCTTTTCAAGCCAGGGGATAAAAAAGAGCCTAAAAATGCCATACTTCCTCCCAATGTGAGAACCCCCCTCCCCAACCTGTACATTTAATTGTTTTGCTGTCATACCCACATTTGAAACATTTTAATTTTTATGTACCACATTTTTTACCATTAACATTTAATTTCCAATTCACACACACACACAAATGCACACATACACAACAGTTCATAAAAATGATGAAGTGGCATTCAAAGGAAAAAAGCATCATTTTTTAGTTGTCATACAAAGAAAACTTTCTAAATTTAAGAGGTAACATACTCCATGTGTGACAAAATCATATGCCCTGCAAGGCCATCTATGCCAAAACAAACATCCAGGCCAACACATAAGGACATGTGGTGTATATCACTTACACTTGACAGTTACTGACCTTGATGTCCAAAAAATGGTTCCCTGTTTCTTGGTAGAGACCCTACTAACAATGCATGCAAAGAATCGCTAGACAACTACAGTGAACCAAGAGTATTGACTATAATTGATTTTAGTCTTACAAGAAATGTGTTACAAATGTTACAAGTGTAACACTTTCTGTGCGTTTCTTGATAGTTATGCCCTGTTTCTTGCGTGTTAATGTATTCCAAGGGGGGGTGAGTGTTTTGGGCCCTATAGACCTTTTCCTCGACTCCTCCATATCACTGTTTTGTTTTCATACTGTGTAGTAATTGGAAATAAAGTTTGATGAGCATATTGATCTGTCACCCAGTACTCTCATATAGACTTACTTCATAAGCCAAAAATCAGATTTTGCATGTCTGTAACGAGAATAGATATCCTAATATGCCCTACAAGTTATACACCCAAAAGCAACTTAATAAGAACAAAATTGGATATTTTAGTCATTACTGTCCTTACGGACAATTACTACAACACGTAATTCAATGGAAATTCATATCTTTGAACACTGCTGTTCTCTTACTTTTCTGTCAATTTTTCAGTTGCAAATAATAAGACTTATCATTCACGTAGCAATTCCTGCAAATTTTAAATATTTTGACTCTTTCGGGTAAATCATTGATAGTGTCTTTAATGGAGCTCTCCTTTCACAATCTGTGTGCATCGCTTAAAATACGTTTATACACTAACAGTAAAACAACTAAACCAAGTTTTCCCCGTATACCAACCTTATCTTTCATATAGGATTTCTCCAGTGCATCCCACAATTCCTTATCATTGTGCTCATCAAATGGATCCAAGTTGTATCTAAAGAACAAAACAAGAACTTACATTTACCTCTGTGTTCAAGGGAAGAATGTCAAAAGGGGAGTCAATGCTAATCTCCATCTTTATTGTGAATAGAGTTTGTGTACCAAGTGAATCTTTTCTGTTAAAATGCTTGGTAACCTTTGATGATTTTTTCTGCAAAGCATTTCATAGCTACACTGTAAAAACCCGGGACTAATATACGGAGAGGGATATGAAGCTCACTATTCACTCTGTATTCAATGTATATGTTAATGTCATCAGCATCACTTTTGTAGTTAGGTAAGAGTGGTCGAAGGTTGACCAAGATGGTGGCAACTGCCTTAGATTAGTACACCATAGGTGAACAAGCCCAAGTATTCAGCATTCAACTTGATTAATTTCCTACCTACCTCACAGTTCCAATGAATAGTACAGGGTCTTGTGGTATGATGGCAATCTTGGAGCGCAAGTCATGCAGTCCAATTTTGGCAATGTCGATGTCATCAACATGGATCTCCCCTGCTGCAGCCTCCACTAGACGGAACAGGGCTATGGCCAGAGTTGACTTGCCTTCAAAGTAAAGTAACAAATACAATTTGTTACAAATAATACCGTACTGACCCGAGTGCACTTCCATGTTCGAGTAAAATCCCCCCCCCAAGTATTAGGAAAATTTCAGAAAAATTCTAAAGATACGTTTTTAATTGGCCTAGCGCCTGCGCTGACTCCAAAATTTGGCAAACAAATTTCTTCAAACAACAAATCTTTTTACCATTGAATTCAAATGATTATTTTCTAATACCAAATTTCATTTTAAAGGGATTAGCAGCGATAATGCGAGAGAATCGAAAAATGTGGAAATACATTTGTTTTAACTTATAAATCAGGGATAAGTGTGTATTATTCGATTATAACTGCTTTAATGTAGAAACATACCACCAAATAGTGAAAAAATGACGTACTTGAGGAAATTTGTCATACCGTTGATCCCGTAAATTGACATACAGCGATTACGTCTCAAAATCTACAATAAATAGCTGATTGGTACCAGTAGCACAGGAATAAACAAAAGATCAATCACGTTGTGTTTGAGGTCAAAATGTATTTTGTATTGATCATGGGTGCACAAAATCAACGCTTAAAATATGCGATATCACCGGAGAAGAAAGGCTTTTTGATCTCAAGTCGGAACTTTTGATAACGCACGTATAGAAATTAAAAGAATCAGATATAAAAAGTACTGCATTGTCTTTAATACACGGCATTTCAGCCAACCACTTGCAGTTATGTTTGCATATCCATGCCAAGCTAACAAAAATATTTAAAAATTGAATTTTGATGATTTATTTCGATGTTTCGGATTAGCAAATCGATGCTAATCCCTTTAAATCAAATATCCACGTCGTAAGAATTGATTTGATGTCTGGCACCTCTAATTTGGGAAGATTTAGATTTTTACTATTTTATAATTTTGAACAAGGTTCTGAGAAAAGTCAGAGGATGTCTAATGATGGCAGCAGTAAATTTCCCCTTTTTTTTTTTTTTTTTTTTTTTTTTTTTTTTTTTTTTTTTTAAAGTATTAAAATTGCTTAAACAGTTAAAGTTGGACAATATTTAATAAACAGATTTCATGAAAGATTTTATAGTATGATATTCACAATACTCTTGAATAAAACATATAAGGTCAGGAGGCACAGCAATCCACCATGTCAATAGGCCGCCGCCTGTCAGATGCAAATGGTCTAATCTTGTGGACTATTTTGGTTTTCTTTGCTATTAAAAAAAATCACTCAAGTTACTTTATAGTCAAAACAGTGGAATATCTTGGGGGTGCTTTAGGGCACACGCCTCTGGGGTTACACCGAAAAAATATGCAAAATCAGCCTATTTTACCGGCCTTAGATATCCTCCGCCCCCAAAGGATCCAGTAAACAAAAACAGGGCTGGATACGCCGGGTTTTAATACATGTCTTACAGCAAAGAAGATGAAAAAACCACTCAGAAATAAGGGTGAAAACTATGTACTATCAGGAACAAGTGCAATTTCAACAGGTCCAAATTCTGAAGTTAAAAAGTTTTTGCCAGTTTTGTGTATAGGCCAAGACTCAAATACTGTGCCTCCGAACAGTGTATACCTACCTGCGCAAGTTTTCCCACTATACCAATCTTCTCTTGAGTTGATGTGTAACCTGACACCCTTGGAGCCCAAGAGGAAGGCCATCACGGATAACGCATCTGGTATCTCTTGAACCTGATGTCGCCCGGGTGGCCACTCAGGGGGTGGCTTTGCTTCTATCAGGAGGAGCTTCACTTTTTAGATTCTATGAACAATATAAATAAATATAAATAACGACAATAAAATATTAAAATAATGACCAATACAGAGCAAAACACATGCCTACCTGAATGCATTTGTTGGCATGTTAGGAGCAATGAACAAACATAATTTGACCTCTGGATGATCTATGACTCTGGGGATGACCTATTTGATTTGAATTTTACATTTTTGGCCTGATATATGTGTTGATAAGTAGAGTTGAACATGTTCAATGAGTAGGAGGATAAAATTTCTGCCATCATGTATTATGGTGTGTGTTGTGTTATTTTGACCTGAAAAACATGGTGTCTACCTATGTAGAAAAATTGGGGGAGGCTAGCACATGATATCAGGGTGACTGTCAATAGACTGCTACCACTTCAACCAAATGAACCTGCTGTTTCCCCAAAAGAAATTGCAGAAAAATTTGAAAATCAAACTTGCCAAATTTGTATTTGAAAATTTGCATCAAACCACAATAAAATTGTTGAAAGATCTCGATTTGAAGTCTACGAATAAGAATCCCAATTTGAATTTTTTCACCGGATTACCCGTTGTATATTTTGCCCACTAATAGGCCCTGTATTCTAACACATGCCAAGTTACTGATGAACTATTATGGTGGAAGTCTGTTTAGGACACTCCTTATTTGAAATGAATGAGCTCTAAATTGCATCAGCAGGAATGATCTCACAGATCTTGAGTATACAGTGACTTTGCAGGCATTTTCCGACCAGATGCACTACATTTGCTGATATGCCGGAGAAGATGCTACTGCCAGGATGGTCTCTTTCTTAATTCTAAGAAGACAAGTAGTATATGATTGTCAACAAAGTAGCTATGATGATTCCCCAGCTGGTGGCAACCGGGGGTGGGTGTGGTGGTTAAGGTGTAGGGTCGGAAGGTGTTGGTGCAATTTCCCCCTAACATTTTTGTCTTGCCAACCCTCTAGGTAGCAAAATACCTGACACTGACAGCAATAGCAGAAATATTGAGACATTGTAGATTTGCCAGGATTATGACATCATCATGATGTTATATGCATGTAGGGGAGTTGGTACTATTGGGTTTTGTTAAATAGAAAGCAGTGTCCCATAGCTAATAGGTTGATACCAAAATGTTCATCAATGGTGGTTTTTATTGAACACACCACCCGCTTTCTTTAGTAATAGCTCAGTATATTGAGCGTTAATTAAAGGTGCATTTCGTGATTTCAGCACCTTCTGTTTTTATTCATGGATTGATAGATAGCCTTGAGAAAAAGCTTATTCGCAAAATTTGAGCTGATCCCGATCTTGCGGTTTTGTTTATGAGCAATTGAGCGTTTCCCACGTCCATAGGCCACTGTGCTGTAATTCTGTCTGTTGATGGACAGAAAAACAAAATTGCAAATTTCTCACAGATGCGACCAAATTTGCACGTAGATTGGACACAATAGATTACTAAGGCTAACCGATCAGATGAGATAAAAATCTCAACATTTTTAGGGAAGTCGGGGGGACGAGGCTGTGGATCCACGAAATGCTTTTAAGCAGTGTTCGTTGCATTTGTGTATGGTTGTTGTTTTGTGGTCGGTGCTTGTGGTATATGAGAACCGGGTGCTTAGACAAAAACCCAGTGCTTGGAATGTACAAAATTGTCTATAAATTCCTTCCGTACGTACAGGCATATAGCCAAGGATACGCTCTACAGAGGTGAATCTGGCTTCTGTTTTGATGCCATAAGAATCAACATTGGAACTGGCGGTCAACTGAAGATTAGAAACAAGAAAACAATAAGCATGGGTTAAAAACAATCTGACAATATCAAATCCTAAAATGGACATAAAGGATGTTGATGTGAAAGTGCTGCCCTCAGTTTGATAAAAACCTGAGGCATTCTGCTAGGCTTGTTATAAAATTGCTATCTGTACATATAAGGGCCTCCAATCTGGTTGCTTATGAATATTACATGGACAAGGCCAGTGCAGTTCATAGGGTTTCAGATGTGGTTCAAAAATTTGCAATAAAAATGAATATCTTGATTGTTGCTGCCCCTGTATCTACCAAAAAAATAGGGAGAGTGGTTCCAAATAGGTCATCCGATTATGTGGTGGAAGAAAGAGAGCAATATAATGACCTAAATGACCTATGACATTCCCATATGTTACCCCACATAAGGCCCCTTTGTCTCGATGTATAAGTGTACCAAGTATGAACTTGATCCATCAATGACTAAAAAAGTACCAGTAAGCTTGAAAGTGTTCAACCAAAGGTGTATCAAGAGCCATATAATAATCCTAATGTCCACTGAATTGACCTTTGATCTCATATTTTACCCCATATAAGACCCCTTGTTTCAATGTGTAAGATACTAAGGATGAATGATCATCAATGCTTAAAAAGCTACAGTAAGTTAAAAAGGTCAAACCAAAAGGGGTAAACTAAATGTTGGTACACGAAGACACACAGATGCCTGTGGGAAAAAATTGAAAATTTGCATGTTATGTTAATGTCACCATTACCTACATGAACCAATTTTCAACAAAATCTGTCCATGACGCTGTAGCCGATAATCCTACATTAACCAAGTTTGGGAGGAATCGACTGTAGAACAATACAGTCAAGAGCATTAACCTAATTACAAACTAAAATCTCACAAAATCAACAGCACTGAGGAAAGAATGTACTATGTCCAGGATGTAGCGATTGGACGTCATCAAAACCAACTCATATGGGCCGAAATTGCTGGCCGTGCCAGCAACACTGCCGATCAGTTATCCGGGTCATGGGACGGGGCACGAAGGCCCTAGCGTTCGAGTCCCAACCCAGAATTCGTTTGACTTTTCTTCTTCCCCTCTTCCGTCATTCCTTCAGTCCCTCTCGAGAGATAGGCTAGAAACACTGGTGTTAGGTAATCAATATAGTCAGATAAACTAACGCCGTACAAATTACCACTTTTAATGTTACCTTGAATTGTCGTAGAAATAGGAGACCCGCGTCAGATGGGTTGATGACGGGGATTAAGACACATGCCAAGTTGACTCCAAAGCGACATCAGATAATAAGACTTCAAGTACGACACGCCCATCGGGCAGCCATACGGAATAGCATGTAGGGTGATGCATTTAAATCTAGCAGACGACGGAACCTAGATAAAATAAAAACACACACATATGCAGAATATTGTTAGCACTTAAGAGTAGAAGGGGGGTCCATGTGGCCCAACATTGTGCTTTTCACACGCCATATTTTGGTGGGAAAAAATTCAAATTGGCCATAGCATTTTTATGCTAATTAGCATAAATAAGCATTTTGGTGGCGCTATTCAAATTTGTTTTGCCCCTTAAAACTGTACTGGAGTAACTTTTTTCAATTTTTATTGCAGAAATGTAAATGTATTTATTTTCTCCTAATATGAGCAAAATTTTATGGGAAAAGTCCTTTAGGAAAGTGGTTTTCCATTTCTCGGCGGAGAATTTTGTGCGAATCACAAAAATTGTTTTTTGGACCGCCATTTTGAATCGGTACAACTGATTTTCATTTTTTTCATGCTATATGGTTGTGTTGATGTGCCCATCAATGACCAGAGTTTTCGTAAAAAATTCCAATGGCAAAGTGGTTTTCAGAGGGGGTCCACAAGAGCCCCCTTATACTAGTTCTGCTAAGCATAACCTCACATTATGTCTTTAACGTTGAAGTTAACGGAATGTGGAGTTCTGCAAACAGGGGCGTAACCAGACCTTAGCCTCCGGGGGGGGGCAAGACTCAAGAAGTTTCCCGATTTTTCAGGCGCCAATTTTTCCGGCTCGCTGTGCTCGCCGAGTAGACCCAGCCAGGGCAACCTTTACCCTTCCCTTTCTGTTCTTCCCTCTTTCTTTTTCTCTTCTTCCCTCTTCTTTTTCCCCTTTCTTCTTCTCTTTCCCTATTTTTCTTTCTTTTTTTCCCCTTTCTTCTTCTCTTTCCCTCTTTTTCTTTCTCTTTTTCTCTTCCTTCTCCCTTTTTTCCTTCCCATTTTTTGGCTCCCCTTCCCGATTTTTTTACCCCCACTGGTTACGCCACTGTCTGCAAAACCATATGGGTTTCCTTTTCCCTGTTACCAGCATGAGCAGGCCATTTCAAAGAGCCAACTTTGCACACTGCAGACGAACAAAATATCAAAAGCAATTCAGAATCAAGTTCATATATGTTCCTTAGATAATCAATTACCTTTTGAAAAAGCTAATCCTCAAAAAGTTGTCTAAAAAGAGAAGAAAGCCAGCATTTTCTGGTGAAACCACCTTTCTCATGCAGGACTCGTTTGCAACCGGCCTGAATAAATGTGACCTTTGATCCGGAAGGTCACATACCGGTACCCTGGACCAAGCTGAATCCCTGAGCCTCTAATATACGCACGGCTGTCACAATGTGCTGCTATTCACTTGAGCCGTCATGTTTGTTAGTTTCGAACGAGGGGCCAGGGAATCAGGTGCTTACTGGAGAAAACAGGAGAAAATTAATCCTTGTTGGTAAACATGTGGTGACCCATGTGACGTATGTATGACCTCTCTGGTACCCTGTCAATTATGGATCATTCATGCGCTGAGTGGCAGAAGTGATTGTAGTCGCAATTTCTTTCAAAATTTTTAATTTCTAATTCTTTTAAGTTTTTTCACATATGTCATCGCGTTATATAGAATCTCAAGTTGTGATTGGTAGTGAAAGCAGGGATATATCACTCATTTGGAGGGAATTTGAGATCGACGAAGTTGAGGTAGGTGACATGTGAAATGTATTATGTATCTATTTGCAGAACTCCACATCCATTAATGACAACATGTTAAAGACATAATGTTGAGTTATGCTTAGCAGAACTACCCCTTATACACCAATGAGAGTATGCAAGACCTTATACACTTAGTGTTAAGATGTGTGTAATATGCCCCTTTTCAAGTGACATTAATTCAATTGAAAAGTATATAACAAACCCATCAAAAAATTCTGTCATTTTCAAAAATCTCTTTGTATTATTTCAAAGCTTTATAGAATATATCAAAATATAAACCATAAAATATACACTCTCAAAAATAAAGATTTGGCTTACAACTTTTTTGTCCTCCACATGGAACCATCACTCACAATGGTTCTAAAAACGGTTCTTTAGGCTCCAAAGAACCTTTTTGGATCTTTATAAAACCGTTCAGGTTTTACAGAACCTTCTTAGGTTCTTAGAACTCTCTCATATTAGCATACTAGCATAGAAACCTAGCTCTAAAAAAGTTTAGAACCTTTCTGGGTGCAAGAACCTTCTTAGAACCAAAACGTCTAAGCTATTCTGCAAAGGTTCTGCAAAGCTGAAAATTGTTCTTCAAAGAAGCATAGGGTAACAGAACTTTTTTTAATTATTTTATTATTTCTGTCTTACTTAGCCTGGGTAGATCATTCAGTGTTCAGACACTGCTTCCAATGATGCCCAGGGTTCCAGGACGAATTGGGACAGCCAGGGGTTTTCACCCTACTCTTATCGAAACTGGCTGCGATTACATATACAGGCGTGATTCTCCATGTATATGGGACCGACGGCTTTACGTCCCCTCCGAAGGATGGGGTATTCTCATGGTTCGTTTGCCCAAGTCCAAATGAACCATAGGGAGAGCGGAATTCCAGTTTTAATCAATAGTTCTTACAAATCAAATCCAGAATTAGTACCCAATTAAATCCCAGCAAGTGGCCCCGCCGGGCTTGAACTGGGGACTTTCTGCACCAAAGGCAAATACCCTAACCAGTGCGCCACGCTCTCCCACACTCTTTTATAACACAATTTTGACAGCTACTGTATAGAGGAACAAAGAGTTTGAGGTTCAAACTTTATTTCTTAGAGTGTATGCTTATTGCCCTACTTGGTTATAAATTCCTCCGTCTTCTCGTAAGCATGCACTGTTGAAAGTCCCATAGCAGTTGCAGAAATGTGCGAAAACCACGGTGAGCGAGTGACGTTCTCAATTCGTTTCAGATTACGTATTCCACGGCGGTAGTAGTGAAGTATAATGAGGAAAGCACCAAGAATGGGAATGATGGCAAAGACGAAATACCAGAAGACGACGCAGATGATGGCGATGGAGAAGCAGACGATGACAAGTTCTGGAAGGAAATCTCCATGTCATGTAGTATACATCCCGTGAAGATATCAGTGGATATTTATCTGAATCAAGTCCAACAAAATACCATCGGCCGTCCCCTGAACCGCGGTCCCCGGACCGCGTGTGTCGTCTGCGTCGCGGTTTGTGAAATGGGGGGGGGGGGGCACATGAGGTCACGAAGGTCATGCGGTCACCAACATGTCACACCCCACCCCGGCCCCCTCCTTTCCACCAAGTTACATCAGTAAGTCCTTTAACTTTTAAGGTCCTGCTACGTGTATCCTGGTAACCAGTACTTACCTGTCCCAGGGCCAGGGCTAAACTGTCACCCCATCTCCCCATCGAGTTTTGTAAGGAATCTGATTAGGAGGGTATCTGGTTACCAAAACTGAAATTAGAAAATAAAGAATAAGAAGATCTACCTACAAGGGCGGTCAGCTCTGGTGAGCTTGGCGGCCATCCAACAATGTTGCCATTGAATGGTGGGCATAGTTGCCCAAAGCTAGGCCCACTGCCGAAAACTGTGGATTGGCGTCATGAAGTGCATCCGGTCAATTATCTTTTGCTCCAATAAATCCTCACACAGCCAGTATTGCTGAGTTGAGGTGTATGCATCCGGCCACCTCCGTTGATGGGGACAAAACCGGATTTAAAACTTTGTGTTTAACCTAACTACCTACATCATCGTATGCCCTTACGGAACTCACCACTCACACACGGTCTGCAATTATATTAAGGGTTAACATTTTTACCAGCCAAAGGCCTCCATGATGTCACCAAGTCACACATGATGTTACCACAGTTGCCCCAACCTCAACCCACACCCTCCTTTTGCGAAGACCCACGTTACCTCAGTGTAGCCCTTACGAAACTCACACGTTATGCAATAATATTAAAGGGATTAGCAGTCATAATGCGAGGGAATCTAAAAAATGTGGAATACATTTGTTTTAACTATAAATCAGGGATCAGTGTGTACAAATTCGATATAAGTCTAACAACTGCTTAATGTAAACATAAACCCACCAAAATAGTGACAAAATGACATATTTGAGGAAATTTGTCATAACCGTTGATCCCGTAAATTGACATACATCGATGACTTCATCAAAATCTTACAAGAATAGCTGATTGGTGATGTTTACAGTAGCAAGAATAAAAAAGAGGCAATCACGTTTGTATTTTGGTCAAAATGTATTGTCATGGTGCACCAAATGCAACCTTAAAATCTGCTATATTCACAGGGAAAGGGCTTTTTGATCTCAAGCAAGTCGGAATTTGATACGCACGTATAGCAATTAAATAAACAGAATAAAAAGTACTGCGTTGTCTTTATAAATAACGGATTTAACAAGCCAGCCACTTGGCAGGTTATGTTTCATATCCATGTTGCCAGTAACAAAATATAAATATGAATTTTGATGATTTTTTTTTTTCGATGTTTTCGGATAGCAAATCGCTGCTATCCCTTTAAGAAGGTTTAACCTTTTGATTCCAGCCAAAGGCCACAGAGGTCACCAAGGTCACATGAGGTTGCAACATGTTGCTCCCACCCCAACCCCCTCCTTTCCACCAGTTTTCATTCATCGTATAGCCCTCGGACTCATACTGCAATGCAATATATTAAGGTTTTACCATTTTGAACCACCAGACACTCAGATATACATTCTTGCAGAACGACCAAAACTGTAAATATGTTTGAAGTTTTTAAAAACCATCTGCTGATATGTTAGAAAATACTGCAATAAACTTGCGATTCCCCAACACGACACCAACCCAATGACTAAATAATGCGATTGACTGGCATGCAACCACTAAACCTACCCGTATACCAAGTTATTGTCAATTTGGGCATGGGATGTGGTAGAAGTTAACCTTTTATAAAATAGGAGCCAATCTGAGATCAAATATGCAAATGAGCTCATTAATATGCCAAATAAGGATGATCCAGTGCACGGGCATTACTTGCATGCACCACTATCAACACACGCAAGTTGCATCAATTTGGACATTGGAATCATCTGTTGGAAGTTTTTTTTCAGCCTTTCAGTTAATTCTAACCAAGCAACCTAAACCAAGTTACCTATAACCAAAATGGAACACACAAAACACATAAACAGAATGAATAGGCTGTCGCAATATCCCCCATGGCTTTTTAAAGCAATACAGCTCTTTTTGTCACAGTGTATGTTGGAATTCTAGATACCTCTACCCGCGAAGGTAATGCTCAAATTTGTGTATAGATCAAAAACACATTATAGTTTTATAATCATATAACTGAGGCCTGATTACCCTTCCAATGTTGACTGAAACTTCATTCTCCTTCTTGAGAAGTGAAATGCCCCAAATAGACAAATACCCACCCCTAAGAGCAATGGAACGTCTCCTACCAGTGACCCCAGGTCACACCCTGTCGGCCATTACTCTCCCTTAGCTCCGGTTTGGCCCAGCCCACACAGACGGCGCAAACTATATGTTTGATGGGGTAGGATCGGATTGGGAAGTCAACATTGGAACGGAAATCAGGCCTCAGTTTAGATTATAAAACATATGTGTTTTTGAACTAAATCTTACCTTGACTGATTTCCCCTTTACCCAATGCTTGACTGAAACATATGCCTTAACCTTCGTTTGAATGAATATTGTCAATCAACACCAGACTATAGCACCATACTAGTCGAGGTGGAAACACAGTAGGTTTCATCAGAGAAAAGGCGGGTCGAAAGGTGCATGCCACCGGTTTTGAAAACGAAAAACGCCAGGGCAACTGAAAACACATGTGAATCTAGATTCCAAAAGTTAGGAAGCCAATAACTCACACCTAAAGGGTGGCTTACACCTGGGTAGTATTAGGATAGGACCTGAAACTTTTATATTGTGTTTAAATGACCTGGCTAAAGTTTTTGTCACAGAGCCAGTGCAGAGATTCCTACAGAGACAGATCAAGCCTAAGGAATAGGCGCAAGGAAGAAAAAACTCTTGAAGGCGGACGGAGAAGCGCAGGAGGCCCTAGACAAAGGCCGAAAGCGTCCTCAAGGTAAACGGCAAAGAACAAGGCTTCACGGGCTAGCAAGTAGCTCGAGTACTCAATGAAATGCAAGGCCGACCCGCGTAAAAAATGCGGGACAGGAGAAGCATACTCCAAAAAACGGACGAACGTGCCCCCTAAGGGAGCGAACGGAACACAACAGACGAACCCAACGGGAAGAGACAAAGACTCTGACCCGAGGGGGAGAAGAGATGCTGAAGGATAGCGGATAAAACCGCCCTGGCAAGGAGGCTGAAGATAAACCAAATCCCACCCGGGAGAAAAGCCTCACAAGGATAAACTAGATCTCCGAGCGGAATTCCAACCGGGGAGGTTGACCCGAAAAGTGTGTATGAGGCGGAAATAAGAGCGACGCCCGCACCCGAGGGACAATCGGAGGGCTCACGCCAAGAAACCACCGAAAAAGAATTAGAAGATCCCAATAGGGAACTAACTTTCAGTCTGGACGCCAGACGGAAACGACGCACCCTTGCAGGAGTGATGGGACATGCCAACGTCATCGCGGATGAACCAACCAACCTCCACTGTGGATGGCTGAGTTAGGCCACCAAAAAAGTCCGGACAATGGACGATCGTAGTTTGCTAACCCAGCCTAAATTAAGAAGAAAAGTCTCACCCCACGGCTGTCACAGCCGGGATGGGAGGGGACATCAGCCTCGACTCGGAAGCATACAGAGCTACCGAGTGAACAGCAATCCTCTGCTCACACCGGGAATCACGTGCATCAAGTTGCCGGACAGGCGGTAAGCGTCAGCTCGCCACTTCCCCCCGAACCGTGCCAGACGGAGATTCCGGCCCGAACGGTAGACTGAAGTGGGCGAACCACTAAGAAAATCTACCAGGAGAAGTCTAAAGGTAAGCTTCCAACACAGAAATACTGAGTCAAGCCCCAAGGGCGCCCGAAATGAAGCTTCCTAGAGGCTCGAGAGAAGATACCCGAGATACCTAGAAGTATCTCGAGGGCCCGCGATGCTCGAGCGGAGACCCCAGCCAGTGGCGACTGTGCAAACCGATGAGGTACTAAGTGAATAAGAACAGAATGATCATGGAAACTAAGGACAACCCAAAAGATCTTCTGAAGGAAGACAGCTCATATCAGGAGGCGAAGCCTAGCCAGCCGTGCAACCGAACTCTGGATACTGAGAAAGGGCGCCTACAAAGTGGTCCGTGGACAAACCCGCGGTCCTGACACGATATCTCGCTTGGAATAGCGAAAAGTCTAGCAGATGGAAAGGGACAAGTCCCGCCGCCCTGTGAGGGACCAAGTCCCACACTGACCGAAGGGGCCGTGACCGACTAGATAAACCACCGCCAGAGATTCACCAGTCTCCGAGAAGTGGGAGTAACTAACTTGTCAACCTAAAACTTGAGACATAGACATGGGATGCTCCACGCTGGGAAACCGCCCCGTAGACATGCCCGCCTGTGAGCGAAAAGCTCCTAATCCGATTATAGTCCAGTCAAGGTCTGATGACGGCGACCCGACAAGAGGGACAAAGATCCCCCAAATCTGAACCAAGCTGGTAGCCCCACGTCAACGGCTTCCCAGATCGCTAATGATCAGACGGGAGGCGAAGCAAACCGAACGTGGCCAAAGCAGACCAGAGACACCAAAGGAGAATGGCCAAGATCAAGGTTGCAAAAACTCGGTCAGGAAACGAAGCCACGCCCAGCAGTACACAAAGAATTATCTTAAACCAAAATTTTCCAAACTGTTTTTTTTTAATAATCCCATGTGCATTGCAATGTGCCCTATACCGTAACTGTACTAAACACTGTCAGTACCTTAGTGGATAAAAAGTGTTCCAACAGTTAGACAAACAAGACATTTCCTTATCATGGCAAACAATATCCCTAAGTACTAACACATGTAGGCTAAATGGGGCGTAAAAGTCCGGGTTTTTATGTGTTAAGAATAGGATTTTTGTGGGGACATATGACCTATTTTTGGTGAAATTTCCCAAACTGGTGCATTGTGGGGATTGACTCAATACAACCCTCTGAGTAACAGCGAAGTAAACCCACGAGTAACGGGGTCGAGCAACAGAAGCCTGGTGACCGCAGGAAGAGGGGTCGAACCCGCCCTGACAGATCCCGATGAAATGGAGTGCACCCCCGGCCCAGCGTTCCAAGTAACTTAGGCCCAGGGGAGTGTCACAGCGCCCCCGGCCGAGGCGAGGGGCGTGGTGAGAACTGCCTAGGGCAGTCCCTAGCTCCCAGGAACGAAAGGAGAAGGGGCCTACGGTCAGACGCCAGCCCAGGGTGGGTGGCGTCTAGGCAAAAGTCAAACCCCTCACGGGCCTAAGCCCAAGGTGCGAGAAATAATCCCTGGGCACCCGCTAAGGTAGACACACAGGACCTAACCAACAGCGCCCGGCGACAATAGGGGAAGAGGCATCCACCTGGGTGGAGCTCGAGCCCCCAGAGCGGGAACAAAAGAACCATCGCCTAGACTGAATTACGCGAGGCCCTAGAACCTGCCCAAAGGCTAGGCCCCACTGAGGGCGCCACCCGGCTCGGGAGAAGGCGGGATCTCTTGTCCGCACTGGAGTGAGGACGGAATGGCATAGGTGAACAGGCCAGACAATATCCAAGCCCTAATACAGGGGATAATGGCCAAAGGAAGGAGAAAGTCCACTAACCCCAGCCTAGGCCGGCTTAAGATAGGCCCCGACAGCAGCCAAAGTCAAAGCCCCACAGACCAGCCCCTCAACCCCCGATGGGGGGGGGTGCGTGGTAGCCCCACCCAGCAATAGGCATTTAAGCCGTATTCCGGAGCCAGAACTAAGCCTGCTATGCCCCCCTACTGAAGGCCAAGCAGACTGCAGTGGAGAGCACCACGCCAGTAGTCCCAAATGGAGATAAAGGTCAGAGTCGAGGAGCAAAGGCTAACGACGAAGTCCCCGGCCCAAGCCAACGCCTGACCATGCACCGCCAGTGGGTGCCCGATAGAACTCTTCCATGACCCATGTTGCCCACGAACTTGTCCCATAGGAATTCTGGTTGCACCGACCCAAAGACCAGTATCCCGACCGAAGTCAACCGGCCAGGATACACGGCCTTATCTCAACCGAAGTGGAACAGATACTAACGCCAGACGGCAACGATCACTAGGCCCGACTCAGGAGGAGCACCCCGGCTTGGACCCGCCCCACGGAGGGTAGCATCAGAGCTGGACCAACGCCCAGGGCTGAGTCCCTCAGATAGGGACGGCGGACCTGCTATGGACAGCAGGGGCTTAACCTACCGCCGAGCGAGATGGCAGGACGCACCAGGCCTAGAATGCCTAGCGCCAAACTATCCAAGGCCGACGGCCTTTACGACTCCGAAGGTATGTCATACTAAAGGACCCCGCGGTGGCAACCACTAAGGGCCCCGCTTTTAACCTTGGCCTCAAAAAGTCTAACCCGCCAACCGAGTCTTCGACAGAAGACCATCGACCCAGATCTGACAGCCCTAAATGGACGCCGAGGTCTTAGGACTAGTCGCAGCCCCAAAACGGGAGCACCGAGCATCTAAATCAACCCCATCCGCTGCCTTTGTCATTTGCATAGAGGCTAAGGTCCGGCCCCTCGGAGAACATGCGATAGTCATTCAGGAAGCCCCCTCCACCCCAGGCCAAGGCTGAGCTAAGTCCCGGCCAAGCAGGGTGGGAGCTACCCCCCGCTAGACAACCTCTGACGAAAGAGGAGTCCTGCAGAGAAGGAGCCACGCAGAAGCCAGAGCAAACGACAATATGGACCCCGCTGGCGACCCAGGACCATACGGCTGAGAGAGCTTAGCTCACACCCCAGGCCAAGCCTAGGAAGGAGTGGAAGCTACCAGGCTAGGTCCCCCCGCATTGCGGGGGAACCCTGCCCAGGAGAAGCTTTGAGGAGGAGCCCGTGAGTGCCTCCGAGACCTACGCGTCCCCGAGGGAGGCCACGAGCGCCAGGAGCGGCGCGACAACTCCCCACAAGTGAGACAACGTGCGCTAGGCTGAAGATCAATCCAACTAAGGCGGACGAAGAACCCCTAAGAGCCACCTCACCGTAAGGAGACAAGTCCCACAGATTGAGGCTGAGACGCCAACTCCTAAAGAGGCGGAGAACAATGCCCCGCGAAACGCTCCCCCATTGGTGAGGATTCGCGGTAGTGATGATTTATCATCAACGCCAACGACTGCGGAGAAACATCCAACACCTCCTCTAGAGGTGGAGTCGCAAGAAGGTTGTATAACTCCACGCCTAAAAGGCGGGGGGAAAAACTCCAACAACTCCCGATCCTCTAGCCGTACGGCCCGCGAAGGGAGTCACATTCGGCAATAGGCTAGTACAGGCACCATAGTGGGGTACACCACCCTGCCTAGGCCTGGTACCAGGCTGTACCACTGCAGCTTGACCGGCCCCCGAGCAGGGAGACAATCCGCTGCAGAAGCGGCGCAACTGCCCCGCTCGATAGCGGTGGAGTCCCCACCCCGACAGCACCTTTAACCCGGTTAAGATTGAGGGATGGGAGAGGGAGGAAAGTAACACTTCTATCTCAGCCGACGGTGAGGCGCTGTGAAGCCAAGCAGGTGGTGCACCCCCGCAAGCGGGCGCCCCGGTTGAAAAACCAAACCAGAACTTATCCACCAAGTCAGTCCCAGCCCGACTGGGGTGGGTAGGCCAACGTATGGGGGCGCAGGCGTCACCCGTGAAGGTTTGTGGAAGGCGGAGTACGAAGCCCCCGCGGGTGCAGCCATGGAGGCTGCCCCACAGCGGACCTACCATAAGAGAACTGTTACTGGATACCCGCCCCTGTCACCTCAACCTGAAGGTGTACCCGCATTAGAGGCCAAAGCTACGGTGTTTCTTTTTCTTCACTCTGGGGCCCCCCTGGTTGTATCACCACACGCACAACTCCTTTGCCGGTTTGTCCCTGTCACTGTATCTCCTTTCCCAAAAAGGATCTTGTTGTTTTTGCCTCGTCATTACTATCCAGTCCTAGTTCATGGCGAGGCGTGTTGAGCTTGGATGACACCCTCGTTTAGGCCGTGAAGAGACAACCTTACGCCGGGTACCCGTGTCTACCGCAGGCAGTATACCCGTGTGACATCTACCGGAGTCGCGGTCGGGCACCCGAATACACCGGGACAACAACTAGTTTTATGTATCCATCCTGACACTAGCGGCTATTTGACTACTGCCCCTTTCACTCCGTTGCGTCACCATCTACCACTCATCCAACCACGGGAACCGAAAATGTTTCACCCGACGCCGGCAACCCCTTGGGTATGGCAGGTTGACCCGCGCTATCCTGTCACCGGTAAAGCCCGAGAGCTAAACCAGGCGAGCCAGCGGCTGGCCGGTATCCGCGTGCTTTGACGGCGCACTCTACTCCCACCGGGAGACTCCCTAAATAACACGCGGCGAAGCAAACCGAAGCTACTTCACCCTTCGGGGGCTCCTAGAGCAGTCCGTGAGCTGCCGAGAAGATCCCCTGGACCGTGCCCGAGTACCACCCCCACCTTCCCTAAGCTAAACGGAAGAGAACCCGTGTCAATGGTAGCCTTCAGAAAGATACCAATTGCAAAGACAAGCACCGGTCTGCGGGAGTTGCCTATGGACAACGCAAAGAGATGGGGATCGATAACGAAATTGATGAAGGTGGGACAACGTTCGCATTACGCGACGACATAGCGGGTTGACGCGAGCCATAGGGATTACCGCCGCGTGTCCATAAACAGCTAAGAAAATTAAAGCGTAGCCGTGGAGGGACTCCCGACACGTAAACAAGGGACTAAGAAACCGTCCTCGGTAACTGAGTCACAACGGTTAAAGAAATTTTCTAAGTCAGTTTTCAACATTTTTACTTAAATCCCAACAACATATTAAAATAATACACACCTCACACCCCTAAGAACTGTTTTTATTGATAGTAGAAACCACAAAGAACAGAACAAGGCTCACAACAAGCCAAAAAAGGCCTCCAAGCACGCAAACACGTTCGGCAATGGCGGCCTTTGTTTACACCTTTTTTTCTCCCGCACAATTATCACTACCGCAACCGCATGTGTACAAAAGGATACCCACAAGAGCTCTCCGCGTCGGCGGTATAAAATCCACGTAATTTTATGCCGTCCAAGAGTGCTTATTCCTTAATATAATCATCCTTATATTAACCAAGGTAGTGGTGGTAGTATTATCAGGAGTATTCCGCAGAGGATATATAGTCTATATATCATATAAATCTTCAAGTTTGGCTAGTAGTAAATAGAGCCACGATCGGGACAAACGTCTTTAGCTAGCTGTCCAAAACGGAACTGAGGCGAAGTAATGGCCGACAAGGAAGTGTGACCTGGAGTCACTGGTAGGGACGTTCCCATTTTCTTTAGGGGGTGTTATTGTATTTTGGGGCATTTCAATTCTCAAGAAGGAAAATGCAGATGTTTCGTGCAACATGGTTAAGAATCAGCTCAGGTAATGATTTTGTCATAAAAAGCGATTTTGTAAATAGAATCGACATCCAATTGAATTTGAACGGCAGAGCTGGAAATGCCAAATTTTGTCCATCCCTTGATAAATAGTGCCACCTCACTAAAATGACCTCTAACTCAACTTGCCTGAGCCAACTGAACAACTAATGGATGAGCACAGTACTTGGCGCAATTTCCCAGGTATTTCATATTGAAAGGACATTTCCAGCAGCCATTGAATTATTATCGGAGATCTCCGATATTAATTATTCTAATTACAAAATTCCTTCTTTTGTGATACATAGCTTTACCGTTCACAGGTATAGCTTACTAGCCAATTACCAGTGCAACTGAGCAAAATTCTCAATTTTTTTGGAAAATTGAGGGCACCCTTCAAAAAAAATGTGCTGGTATTGCTTTAAAGGTGCAATGAGAGATTTCAAGTCATCCATATTTTCTGTGGAATGTAGTGATTTCATATAGATTAGACACTCAATAGATTCCTTACCTTTTATTTCGCTACAGAAATAACATAGGCTGAATTTCGTATTTGCTCCTATAGGAAATTAGAAATTTCACAATTTTTGTACCAAAAAAAACAGTTCTCAGTTCAATCCTTTCAGGTGGAGATATTTTTGATAGAGAGCTTTACACCAGTGCAAAAATCTGAATTTTCACATTGTTTATGGACACGTTATTTGAAATCTCTTGTTGCACCTTTAAGCCAGAGGGATAAAAATTAAGAGCAGATTCTCAGGAAATCCCCAGGTCAGCCATAAGCTAAATACATGTTGTAAAATGCCACCATCACTCCATATTACCTTCATCTAAATCTTTGGAAAATCTGTTAAGAATACGGCCAGTTGGGGTAGTGTCAAAGAAGCTCATTGGACTACGGAAAAAAAAAAAAAAAAAAAAAAAGCTGGTATTGCTTTAAAGGTGCAATGAGAGATTTCAAGTCATCCATATTTTCTGTGGAATGTAGTGATTTCATATAGATTAGACACTCAATAGATTCCTTACCTTTTATTTCGCTACAGAAATAACTTAGAATGAAAACAAAGGGTGATTTGTATATGCTTATATTTCAATAGAAAACATAGGCTGAATTTCGTATTTGCTCCTATAGGAAATTAGAAATTTCACAATTTTTGTACCAAAAAAAACAGTTCTCAGTTCAATCCTTTCAGGTGGAGATATTTTTGATAGAGAGCTTTACACCAGTGCAAAAATCTGAATTTTCACATTGTTTATGGACACGTTATTTGAAATCTCTCGTCGCACCTTTAAGCCAGAGGGATAAAAATTAAGAGCAGATTCTCAGGAAATCCCCAGGTCAGCCATAAGCTAAATACATGTTGTAAAATGCCACCATCACTCCATATTACCTTCATCTAAATCTTTGGAAAATCTGTTAAGAATACGGCCAGTTGGGGTAGTGTCAAAGAAGCTCATTGGACTACGGAAAACCTTGCGAAATACTGTGTCGTGCATGTAGAGGCCGCCCTAAGGGCAAGCTGTAAAATAAACCAAATAATAAATTGGTATAAATATAAAATACTCTGCAGATACTTACATGTATATCAAAGGTGTTTATCAAACATGTTTCTTAAAGGCTGACTCAGACATTTTCCGATGAGGGTTCCCTCAATTTTCAAACAGATTGTGTTTTTTGCATATACGTAATGCTTGTCCATATAATAATCACTGTGTGAAATAACTAAGCTCAAATCGAAATCCTTCATATAGAAAAATCACAACTTTGTTCAAAATTTCCGGATCCGGAATTTTTGTTATACACGGTATCCTATGGCACTGTTATACTGTACATAAATGTGTACTGCATGAAAACAAAAAATCCGATTCACCTCTAACTTTGGAATTAAGCATTTTAGGCGAGTATCTTTAGTTCTAGTTCACTATTTTTAATTACTATATACGAAAAAAATATATTTCTAAATCTCTGAGTCAGCCTTTAAAAACACATAGGAGAGGGGTTTAGTTTTAAGAGTTAAGATTAAAAAAACTTACATCTAAGTTAACAGGATGTGATATGCACAATTGTTTAAGAAACTCATTTCACTTGAATACTTGACTGAGATGATGTTATTATTATGTCGACAAGGACTAATGAAGAAAATCAAGGAGAACAACCCCGAAAGGTCAACCACTTTTGTTTGTTAAAGTTGTAAATTTGTTGTGAATTTGCTAGAAAGGTGCTTCTATAAGTGGAAGGGATTGTGGAACTGACAAAGTGATAATTTTGTATTGTTCATTAGTAACTATTTCGAATATTTTGAATTGACCGTAAGACAATTTTGCTTTTGAGATTCTACATAATGAAAGGGAATTTGAATGGCTAAAGGTATGTTTACCTTATATAGGTTTTGAAACTTGAATAAGAGTAGGAAACTGTTTTAACTAAAATAATGGTTTTTGATCAGTTTAGATGAGATTATTCGGATATCTTCCAAGCATGCGGCGCCTGTTTATGTGTTTTTTTCTTATGTGTGTGTGTGTTAAATCTGAAAAGTGGTGTTTTAGGTTATGCATACTTATTTCAAATAGCTTGAGAAACTGAGATATTCCTTTTTAATATCAATGTGCCAATATTTATTTGCAATATCATGACAACTATTTGAACTCGGAACACAAAAATTGGTGCCAAATGAAAGCTGAGAATTCTTGCTTGATATATGATAAAATATAGAAAATGTGCTGAATACAGTTGTAACAACAACAGCAAAATTAGAACTAGAAACTGCACTCTTTGCAAGAGGTTGGGGGTGGGAAGAATGACCCCTGATGACTCCCATATTAATTCTCTCAACCCATAACTTTTGTAGCCAGTCAACTGATAATGTTTCTGATCTGAGTCAAGTATGTGAAAGAAGAAGCAGATTGTCAGAGAGAAAGAAAGAAAATGTTCTTCTCTTCTAAGTGTGTCCACAAGTCATTGGTAATTGCTTGTGGTGGTGTCAGGATTTATTCAACTGAGTAACCTGATCCGGGGCCGTGTATCCATGACACGGACGCTCCTAACATGGTAAGACCAAAGTAAGTTAGGCGACATACTGCCTAACTTAAAGGCTGACTCAGAGATTTCCCGATGAGGCCGCACTCAATTTTCAAACAAATCGTGTTTTTGCATATACATAATGCTTGTCCATATGCTAATATCTGTGTGAAATAACTAAGCTCAAATTGAAGTCCTTCATTTAGAAAATCACAACTTTGTTAGAAAATCCGCATCCGGAATTTTCGTTATACACAGTATCCTATGGCACTGTTATACTGTGCATAAATGTTTAATGTATGAAAACAAAAAATATGTTTCATCTCTAAATTGAAATTAAGTATTTAGATGACTATCGTAAGTTCTAGATGACTATTCTTAATTACTACTCAAAAAAATATATTTCAAAATATCTGAGTCAGCCTTTAACTACACATTTGTGAAGGATTTTTGATTGAGAGACCCCATAAATGGGTGGACCGTAAGGGATATAAACATGTAACTACGATCATCTGCTCAACTGATAAAATAAGTAGACTACTACAAATATAATGAAAAGGAATAACACATTTTTGGAATAATAAGCAATTGAGCTCATTAATATTCATAACCTGTCCAAAAAGTATACAGCAAATGACCCCATCATGCCCTATCACTATGCTACGATAGAAGTTCAATGACTAATCGGTTTAGTCTGTAGAGTGGATTAATGAATTTTGTTGGCCATCTAGACATGCATCCAGACATAGGCCCTTCCACAAGATGGTTGTGGGGGCCTATAATTAGTTGATATGATACTACACTCCCAATTAAAGGCACTATTAGTGATTTGCTAAATCAGAAAATCAAAAAAATCATCAAAATCAGATTTTTGCATGTTTGTAATAAGTACAGGTATCCTAACATACCCTGCAAATGATAGGACCAGAAGCAACCTAATAAGGACAAAATCGGAAATTTTAGTCATTACTGTCCGTTCGGACACTTACTACAACATGTAATTGAATGGAGATTCCTATCTTTGAACACTGCTGTTTTCTTCCTTTCCTGTAAATTTTTCAGTTGGAAAAAGTAACTTATGAGAATTCCAGACTTATCCTTAACTTTTAAGCTATTCCTGCAAAATTAATAGATTTTGACTCTTTCGGATAAATCACTGATAGTGTCTTTAAGAGAGAATTGGACAAATCATATTTAAAAATAAATAGCCAATCATGACTTTAAAGTCACATAATTATGTCCTTCAATGCTCTTACCTTCATATAGACCAAACTTTTGATTCCACCAAACACAATCGTTGCCACTAAAGACATGCCGTACACCCACATGTAGAGGCTTAACAGAGGGTTGTCAGTAATTTTCTCAATTGGTTGACCTTTCTGTTGGTGTTAATAAAACAGTTCAAAGAAACAAATTTTAATTTTATGAGCTACACTTCATGAAAGAGAAATAAATATTGATCAGGGAATAAAAAAAAACCAAAACAATGTATATTTGTTTTTTTTTTTTTTGTAATCCAGGCCTTGGATTAAATTGTTAATTTCCCAGTAAGATATGCCAAATTTCCCCACAAAGATGCAAAATAGTGGTGATGGCGGTGGTCCCTATAAATCATATTAAAACAATATTTTAAAAATATCATGAAATGAAGGACATCAACCACCGCTAATATTACTGATGTATTAAAAGCCCCACTCAAAATCCTTGCCCCCTAGTTCCCTCTTCGTCTGGGAATTTCGACCAATTTCAGCCTAAATTTGGGCATAATTAAAGTAATAAATTTGGCAATTTTCACACGTTACACGCGCATTTTGTCAAGTTTAGACTTGATTGGAGCAAATCACTGGGACAACTTACAAATTTTTGCCCCCTCTGGCGGGACGACTTGGATATTTTGCCCCCTCTGGATCGAATGCCACGGTATGCCACTGAATAGATATAAATAAGCACCAATGACCTCCCCGTCTAGCTTTATAATACATACCGTTCCATTCAGAGCATCATCGAACCATATACTGAGCCAGTAGTTGTTGAATGTCTGTGAGCCCACCATGAGCAGAAAGACAAACATCGCGATGAAAGCAAAGAAGAAGCCACCCATGGACTGGACGTAGCCATAGTACGTTGACCAAGCCACGGAACCCTGACCCATCTCCTCAGCTTGAATCAGCTGACCTGTATAGGTGAACATACAAATTGAGGTTATAATGGGGAGTTTCAGTGACCTGACCCATATGACACTTTTTTTCTGACACACTTATGAATTCAGAAACCTTAACAGAATAAACCTGTGCTTTGTTCCATTATGATATCTGACCATGCATATAATAAGGGTATTTGCACTACCTGACCAGGTTTATATGACCACCTTTCCCTGACAACTATATTTCAATGATCCTTCCTTCCAGCTTAATTCCGTAAAGGTTGTTGAATTTGTATAGCAGTCATGCAGACCTGGTAATAGGTTACAGAAAACCCCTTATAATGAATGTTACAATAACTGTAAATGCCATATAGTTAACGGTTGACTCAGGGATTTCAAATATAATTTGTTTGCATATTAATTTCGAATAGTCTACTAGAACTAAAGAGTCATCTAAAATGCTCAATTTTCAAGGTTTGAGATGAATCAGACTTTCTGTTTATGTATAGTATAACAGTACCAAAGGAAACTATGTATAATAAAAGTTCCAGATCGGGAATTTTAAAACAAAGAAAGCAATTTTCTATATGAAGGACATCAATTTGAGCTTAACTATTTCACACAGTTATTAGTATGTGCACAAGCATAATGTATATGCAAAAAACATGATTTGTCAGAAAATTGAGGCCCCGATTGAGGCCACCATCAATCTATTTTACATGGAAACTATAAGGTATTAAAGTTACATCTATAGATAGACAAATACCTTCATCTTCCACATCCTCAGGCATTTCCATTTCCAACGTGTCACTGAGGACGCTAGCCGAGCGGGATCTAGCACTAAGCGTACTCAACGCACGTTCAAGTCTGCCGTGCATATCTTCGTCCTCATCTTCCTCTTCCTCCTCGTGTGTGGAGTGGAATGTGCGAATGAGATCAGCGTAGATGTTGTCTAGCTCCATCAGTTCATCGTGAGTACCTCTCTCAACCTGACGGCCGTCCACCATGGTAACCACTACATCACAGTCCTTAAGATACTGCAAACGTATGAGCAAAATAATACATGCTTGTATCACTCAGGGATCATGGATACAGCTACGCCGGCCGGCAGCCGGCCATGACCAGCACTTGCTCCCACCAACCGGCACAGGTCATTTGGGAGGTTGCCGACCGGCACTTTTACTTCAGTGAAATGAAAAATTACTGCATAAATTTGCAAATAACTCATAGTTTGTCCATATGTGCCAAAAAGTGTAGTAAATTTTAAGATTTACGACTCACACTCAGAGTAACCTAGTGGGAATCGTCCAAACAAAAGGCTACAGAAGGAGTTAAAGAGCTATATTCCTACCAAAATTGTGGGTATGCTTAAAAATGCTGAAATAACATCACCCACGTCCATAAATGTCAAAAGAAAGTTTTAAATTAAATAAATTATATATATTTTTTTACTTTTCTGATTTTTTTTTTTTTATTATGGCCAAATTTCTGGAAATATGGAAATTTCCTTAAAGTGGCATTTCGTGATTCACAACCTCGAGATTTTTATATCATCTGAACCGTTAGCTTTAGTAATCCATGTGTACCTAATCTTACGTGCAAATTTGGTCGTATCTGTAAGAAATTCGCAATTTTGTATTTTCTGTCTGTAAACGGACAATAATTACAGCACAGTGGCCTATGGGAAACAAGCGATTGCTCATAACACAAAACCGCAAGATCGGAATCCACTCAAATTTTTTGAATAAGCTTTTCTCAAGGATCTCTAATGAACAATGAATAAAACAGAAAGTGCTGGAATCAGGAAATGCACCTTTAAGTCTTACATCCCTGATCACAAAGTATTTAGTGTACAAATACTACACAGTTATACTTTGTTCATCACAAAATAGGCAAGACTCTTCACACCACACCACTAATTGATACAGAATAAAGCAGGCGCAACTGCAAGGAACACTACTGCAGCAGGCGCAGTGTGTGATGTACATGTGACGCACGCTTGCGGCAAGAGGCGCACATGTAAAATTAGTTTCACACACGGATAAACAAAAGCCGAATAATCTTTGCCTATTAGGTGATAAAGTATAGAGGAGAAATGGGGCATATGATTTTCTCAAGGTTGCTGGTTACAGACCTATCACCCCAAACCTAACCTGTAATATATCATTAAGAAAAGACAAGAGTTTCATATGTACCCCCTTGAAAGTTGTACATAATGTAACAAATTATTTTTTATTTTGAGCCTTAGGGTTGGGGGTTTTGTTAGTGTAGGTCATAAATAAATAATAATTTGTTTCCTGCAGAATTTTAAAGGGGGTACATATGGAACTCTTTCCTAAGAAAATATATATTAAGCATTGGCTTGTTAGTAAGAAAATCGCAGTTTATGTCAAAAGCTGGAGGGGTTACCTAAAACACAAACTTGAGTGTAGGTGTGCCTCTATAATGGCCACTGTATAGTGAGCAAATGTACTTGTATATGACTCATTCATATAATTGGCAGAGAAATTTTGACCCACTGATACAGTTATCTAACCAAAATTCACGCCTTAGGTGAAGTTGTCTTTAAAAAAATTGAACCAATACTATTGCAACCTAGTGCTAAAAAACAAACTATTTTTTCAGTACAAATGGCAAAAAAATGTTGACTCCTATCAATGACACAAATGTATCTACACTTGTTATAGTGCTTCCATCTTCCTCGAGTCAGTGACGTCAATGTGTAATGCATCATTCGCAGCATTAAATCGTGAGCGTTGATTCAAAGCGCCGACCTACGCACGCGCGCGTACAAAGACGGTGCAAAAATATATACGCAAAACAACTGTCTGAACGTGTTGACGTCACCGACTCGAGGAAGATAGATGGAGTATAGTACTGTTTCCTGGACTTAAAAGTCCATTGGTTCCTGAATAACCCAAACATATGTTTTCAAAATGATGATCCCTGGTTAAAATGTTCTTTGAGTACTGATAACAACATTTCATACCTAAGTCATGTCACTTTGCCCACATCACCTGGTGTAATCATGTACATTTTATGGTGTTCCACAAGGTCATGACATTGCACTGGCGTACCCGGGGAGGGGGGGGCTTTGGGGGCTAAAGCCCCCCCTCAAAGTTCTCAAGAAAAAAGAGGAAGGAAGAAAGAGGAAGGGAGAAAGAAAAAAGAGGAAAAGAGAAGGAGAAAAGAAGAAAATAAGAAGAAAAAGAAGAGGAAAAGAGAAGGAGCAAGTGAACAAATGGATGATTTTATGGTACATTTATTTGATTTTTTTCATGCAAATGCGGATCAAAAAGTGTCGGAAGAAGTACGCAAAGAAAGGCGTTTTCAGGCCTTGAAAACCCTAAACCTCAGGAGCTTCCGGGGGCTCTGCCCCCTGGACCCCGCCACGGACAGCCGTTCGCCCCTGGAACCCACCAGGGGCCCTAAAGGGGCCCCTGGACCACACCCATTAGTAGCTCCGCTCGCTTTGCTCTCATGGTTTGAACATCTTTAGTCCAGCCCCCCTCAATAAAATTTCCTGGGCACGCCTATGCATTGGGCCACCTACCTGAAGCTGATGTGTTACAAAGAGAACAGTCTTCCCTTGCATGGCTCCAGCAATGCAGTTTTCGAAGATATGCGCCCCCACATGAGCATCCACAGCACTGAGTGGATCATCGAGGAGATAAATATCTCTGTCTGCATAGAGGGCGCGTGCCAAACTGATACGCTGCTTTTGACCTCCACTGAGGTTCAAACCACGCTCTCCAATCTTTAAATAAAATAAAGAGGAAAAAGCAAAACAAATATGTCAATTTGCAGAAAATTTGAATTAGAGTATACATCATTCTTGTCTAATTTGGCTTCTTTCTCTATTGTGAATGTTGTAAGCCATTAATAAAGGCTCAGTCAAATAGCCGATTATTGCTAGAAAACCACTTCAAGACTACTCAGGACTGGTGCTGAATGGTCATTTAAAAAAAAAAAATTATGAGCATTTTTTTTATGTGTAGTTTTGGCAAGGTCTGGGACTATCCTGTACAGTCTTATGCAGTCTCATGTGGTCGGGAGCATGTGGCAAATTAAATAAAATGTGGCAGTTTTTTGAATCGATAGAATAGAGGAAAAGACTGTGGAGAATTCCTAACAGTCAGTTAAGTGGTCATGCAAGATTTTTTAGGGCATCCGTATACTGTGTCAATGTAAGATTTCATATAGATAAGACCCCAAGAGATTTGCTTACCTTGTATAGGCTACGGAATACCTTAAAATTTAAAAGGAAAGTCAATTCATTTGCTAATTCAATATAAAAACAAGGTGGAATTTTATTATTTGCTCCTATGGTAAACTAGAAATGTTTTACAATCTTTGTACCAAAGAATAATGCTCAGCTAGTCCTTTCACATGGGGATATTTCACCACGGGACAGTACTGCAAAAAACTCAAGAATTTTTACATTTTTTAGGGACAGCTGTTATGTGAAATCTCTTGTTGGCCCTTTAATTTTGAAAATTACCTTACAATTTATTATGATCAACAGAAGCCTGGATTGAAGGCATAAACTTGATAAGGCTAGCCTGGATTTTTTTGTTTTAAAGCGACATAATGGCTGACAAAATTGACATAATCAAAAGGACCCGTACTGAAAATCACGTCCACGAGTTTGAAAACAATTTGGAGGTACATTCTGTTACAAGGCGGTTCTCGAACCACAAGGTCCCCCCTCGTGCGGTAGTAAAAGGAGGATAAGTAACATACTTCAAGATCACAGGGAAGATTGTAGTTTGGAAACAGAGAGGCATAACCAAATTTCACAACCTTGGATGACCCCGATTACCATGAACAATTTCTGTAATCAATTTTTGAATACACCCAGCGAGTTTCATGACCAACAACCATTTGTAGTCCGTTTGACCTTGGAAATGGGCCCACAGGACCTTGAATGAACCTTCACCTTTTCAGCCCTGAATTTTGCCAACACCCACAGTTTCAGACCATACAACCATTTGCAGTGAATTGACCCTCAATGACCCCCAGATGGCCCAGAAATGACCTTGAAAAAAATTGGCATAAAATGTTGACTGCACCTACCAGGTTTCAAGTGACCATACACATGCATAGTGATTTGACCTTGGATGACCCCACATGACTTGAAATGCCTCAAATTGTTGGCACTGAAATGTTGAGCACACCCAGCAAGTTCATCATCTTACCACATTGACAAGGTTTAAAGCATTTTTGACCACATTTGACCTTTTACTCATTGCCATGACCCATCCCCGAACTCATCCACTGTCTATTAAGGCGACATATATGGTGCAAGATGGACACCCATACTTGCTTTGATCAAAAGATATTGTGTTGACAAGGTTATAGCAATTTCAACCCTATTTTTTTACCATATTTTTTACCTTAATTGACCTTTGACCCATGACACATGCCGCACTTTTTCGGATCCCACCCACGCGTACTCGAGTACATCTATGTTCGAAGATGGACAGGACCCCCACACTTGCTTAGTTCCAAAGAGTATCGCGTGGGACACGCACCGCACGCGCACACCACACACATCCCACGGAGCGGATCATTCTAATAGTCCCCCTTCGCCCCCCTTGGCGGGGGAGCCAAAACATAAAAACAGAAGAGTTTCCGGGGGGGTGGCAGTTTGTGGCATTTCCTGGAAAAAGGATGCGGAAACAATTTACATAATGAAAAGGACCCTTCCCGAAATACTTCCACGAGTGTGAAAACAATTTGGATGTTTTTACATTGTCTGGAAAAACAGTAAAAACAGGAAGAGTGCCGGGGAGGGGGGTGGAGTTTGTGGCAATTTCTGGACCAATGATGCTGACATTAACGTGCACATTTACCAAATTTGAAAAGCATGTTGTCGTCAGCTCACAGACCCTTGCTATTGTATATGTTGCTAATCCGGCTATCCATCTTTCACTTGCCAGCTCAAGTATCTACTACAAACCTAAAGTACAATGCCTGAATCCCGGTCTGAATGCTTTTGAATTGTGTCGCAAAACATGCTAGATACCCTGTAAAATTCTGTCATGAAATGTGACACCTTGGTTTTCTGTTCCAGAATTGCCCACAAAAACTGCCCCTCCCCCCATTGGACTCTTCCCATTTTTTACTGTTGTTTACAGAATGAAACATCCAAATTGTTTTCACTCCATGGAAGTGATTTTCCGTAAGGTCTTTTCATGATGTCAAAATTTTTTCATGCCCTTATGTCCCTTTAAGTATGTGATGTCAGAGTCCCATTCAAGATGGTGAACAAATCACCATACACTAATGGATGCCCCAACCAGACAACGAACCCTAAACAATACCTCAGTTTGGTCTCCATTGGGAAGAATTTCCAAGTCCTGACGCAAACTGCAAGCCCAAATTAAGCGTTCTCAATTTCTCTTCACCTATTCTCTCCAAATAGGATATGGTCTTTGAGGTAAGCTTGGAAGCACCACTTGCTGGGCAGCGTAGGCAATCTGTCCATTGACGACACACTGTCCTTCCATCCTGTTAATATGCGAATAAATGACAAAAAATGGATATGGTCAAATATGGGATGAATTTAGTTTAGTTAAACCAAAGTTTTAAAATCCGGTTTTTGGTCCCCCTACACGGGGGTGGCCAGATACACCTCACACTCAGCAACGCTGCTGTGTGAGGATTTAGTGGAGCATAAGATAATTGCCGAGATGCCCTTCCTGACGTCAATCCACAGTTTTTGGTGGTGGACCTAGCCTTTTGGTAACCACGCCCACCATGCAAGGCAGTATGTGCTGGATGGCCACCATTAGCTCTCCAGAGCTGATGCCCTTATAGGTAGATCTTCTTTTTCATTCTACCAGGGTAACCAGCTACCCTCCTCATAGATTTCCTTAGAAACCCAATGGGGGTGACAACTCGGCCCTGGGACAGGTAGTACTGGTTGCCAGGTTACCAGTTTACCAGTAGCAGGCCCTCAAAGGAAACCTGACCTGACCACTATGAATATACCTATGAAAGGATAGGAAGCACACACAAATACACCGCTCAGGTACACCTCTGGTCATTGATGGAGTACATTAACACAACCACATAACAGGAAAAATCTGTTGTACTGATTCAAAATGGCAATTTTAGGGGCAAAACAAATTTTGAATAGCTCCACCAAAATGCTTAATTGCCAATTAGCTTAATAATGCCATGGCCGATTTTATTTTTTTTTTCCACCAAAATATGCGCAAGTGATATTTAGGAAATTACATTTTGTTGGCAAAAATAATTTAGCGTTACAAAATGGCGTGTGAAAAACAAAAATGTTGGGTCCACATGGACCCCCCTTTATATACTTAAAGGCTGACTCAGAGATTTCCCGATGAGGGCGCACTCATTTTTCAAACAAATCGTGTTTATTGCATATACGTAATGCTTGCCCATATACTAATCACTGTGTGAAATAACTAAGCTCAAATCGAAGTCTTTCATATAGAAAATCACAACTTTGTTATAAAATTCCGGATCCAGAAATTTGTTATACACGGTATCCTGGCACTGTTATACTGTGCATAAATGTTTACTGCATGAAAATGAAAAATCCGATTGATCTCTAACTTTAGAATTAAGCATTTTAGGTAACTATCTTTAGTTCTAGATGGCCATTTTTAATTACTGCACAAAAAAATTTCGAAATCTCTGAGTCGGCCTTTAAGTGTTAAAGGAACATTTTGTGATCCACAGTCTCATCCCTCTTAGTTACAAAACGTTTAGATTTTCATATCAACTGAACTGAACCATTAGCTTATGTATGTCAAAATCTGTCATGCCGATTTGAGTGAGAGTATTAGCAACAAATTCACAGTTTTGTATCTTGTGTCGTAAAAGGACAGAAATTACAGTCTGTGGCCTATGAGAAAATGTGATACAATTAAGCATTTGCCCCTAACATAAAATGCAAAATTGCAATCAACTAAAATTTGGGGAATAAGTTTTTCTCAAGGATTTCTAGTGAGCCATGATTTAAAACAGAAGGCGCTCAAATTGCAAAATGTACCTTTGAAGTACATTATATAAGTTTTGTTCTCGATTATTATTAGGGTTAGGGTTAGTGATAAATTTCGTGATCCACAGCCTCGTCCCCCGACTTACCTAAAAAAGTTGAGATTTTTATACCATCTGAACCGTTGCCGTAAGTATAGTATGTGTGCCTAATCTTACGTGCAAATTCGATCTACTCTTGAAGAAAAAATTTGTAATTTTGTATTTTCTGTCTGTAAATGGACAGAAATTACAACACAGTGGCCTATGTAGCACTGTGATACAAACAATTGCTCATAACATCAAAATGCACCATCAGAATCAACTGAAATTTCGGAAATAACCTTTTCTCAGGGATATCTAGTGAACCATGCATAAACAATGAGGTGCTAAAATCACAAAATGCGCCTTTAAACATTCTCTTTGATCTGAATGAGCCTATTAAATGGAATAAAGTACAACATCTACATGTATACCAATAAAAAAGAAATCTGTCTGCGAGTCTGTCTGTCTGGCTATGCGTTTTGTTATGCTTTGACATATGGGGCTGATAATTGGCATGAAGGTAGGGGAGGACAATCTGACATTTGTTATCAGGGTTTCAGAGTGACCCAAAATGTCAAAGGTCATCTAGAGGTCAATTTGCGTAGAAATGCCCTATGACCACCAAATTTGGTCGAAATGACCGTTAACTGGAGCACAGAACAAATCCGAGGTCAAAGGTCACACACATAGGTCAAAGGTCATACATGGGGAAATGCACTATTTACCTTAATTTTAACTGTTTTTCCATTATTTAATAATGGTAATGTATTCTGTCATATTTGTGCAATTACTGTCACCATGATTTGGACCATTTTGACGGAATCAGTGCCACGTAACAATGTACATGACGTTTTGTGATCCTAGCACCTTTATTTTTGTTTAGGGTTCACAAGATATGCACGAGAAAAGGTTATTTCTAAAATTTCAGATGATTCTGATTGTGTGTTTTGATGTTATGAGCAAATATTTCTTTCACGGTGCCCTATAGGCTACTGTGCTGTAATTTCTTTCAGTTAAAGTGACAGGAGGAGATTTTGTTATTGTGGGTCAGACAGATTCATGGGGGAGGGGGGTAAAAAATCTACAGAGGTCAAAACCCCAACCTTACCCCTACCCCACAATGATCACAGTGCTTGATTGGTTGTTTGGACTCAGGAATCATGTATTGTTAAAGCAATAACAGCACAGTTTTGAAGAGTGCCCCCAATTTTCAAAATTGATATTTTTGTACAATTATGTTGGTAATTGTCTAAGAAACTACACCTAATGAGAATGCTGAAAATACGTATTTATCATAAATAAGCGATTTTGTAATTAGAATTGGGATCCCAGATTGTACTTAACGGCAGCGCTGGAAATGCTAAATTTATGTCCGTCCACAATGAAATAGTGCCACCTCAAGAAAATGCCCTCTAACTTGACTTGCCTGAACAAATAAAACTACTAATGGATGAGCGTAGACACGTAATTGGCGCTATTTCCCGGCTATTTCATATTGGAAGGCCGTTTCCAGCAGCCGTTGAATTATTATCAGAGATCTCCAATATTAATTATTCTAATTACAAAATTTCTTCGTTTGCGACACATAGACATTTTCAAGCTTAACCATTCACAGGTATAGTTTACTAGCCAGTTACCAATGCAACCGTGTAAAAATTCAAAATTTGTGAAAAATGGAGGGCGCTCTTCAAAAAATGTGCTAGTATTGCTTTAAGCAGCATATTTGCATAATAAACAAACATCCACCAAAAACAAGTTAATTTTTAGTAAAAACTTACACATGCATTTGATTCAAAATGGCTGAAATCAGCGATGTTTTGCCGCTACCAACGCCACCACATACGCCTGTAAGCTTACCCTGTTTTCAAAGAGGAGAGTAAAATACATACAATAGTTCAAATTAAAGGGGGATGGCCCAATTTAAGGATATGAAGTTTTCATCTTAATCAATTGGCCTTCACTCCAAAACCACATCTATAAAGTTTTGCGGCGATATTTCAATCCGTTTTGATGCGAGAGCTAAAAACGTGATTTTGTAAGTCCCATAGAGTACTGTGTAAAATTAATATTGGTCGACCAAAATGGGGCACATTTCGGTCATGACTTCCAAACCAAATATCTTTTGGCTCTAAGATTTCACAGGGTAAATGAGAAAAATACTAGCTTCCTTCTGATACAAAAATGTTGACCACTTCCAGTAAAATCTGGGGCTTCTGGGGATGAGGCTATTAGCAATCGGGCCATGGACCTTTAAATGACCAAAAGTAAACAAATCATGCAAATGAAAAAACATTAAAGGGGATATTTAAGTATATAGTTTTTATCTTGATAGAATGACTTTGACCCCCAAAACCCCATCTGTATAAAGGTTTTGCACCGATATTTCAACCCATTTTGATGTGAGAATTAAAAACGTAATTTTGCAATACCCATAGAGTACTCTGTAAAATTTATCAAAAATATTCCACATGGTCAAACAGCCGTGTAAACTAACAAAAAATATTCATCAGTTAAATAATTTTGCTGATTGCATTGGTGTAGAAATTCTCAATTAAAGCAAAGTGGTTTTAAATCTCTCTATTCAATACTGAAAACTTGGCAAGAGTTCCATGTGTACCCCCTGGGAGGTTCTACATGCAACAAATTCTTTTTCATTTTTTGGCCTTAGGGTTAGGGTGTTTGTTAGTGTAGGGCCATACATAAAAATAATTTTGTTTCCTATACAAGTTTAAAGGGGGTATATATGGAAGTCTTTCCGAAAACTTACCTTTTCCAAAACAAAATTTAAGTCTCTTATTGCCGTTGAAACTTCAGACTCTGGTGGCGGCTTACGGTCCTTTCTCTTGGACTTGGCGGATTTGATCAGTTCATCGATGGCCGAGTCATCCCAGCTTTTACGTCTCTTTGCATCAACATAAGCATTCGGGTCTGCAGAGTACTTGGGTTGTTGCTCATCGGTAAGCTCCGTAATAGCGCCCTCTGGTTTGAACTCCTTCTCACTGTCACCACGTAACTTTTTCCTTCGGGATTCTTCGTCGTCGTCATCCTCATCCTCATCATCAGATCCAAGATCACACTGTACACTGAAGTCGACCTTCTCAGTCTTCCTTATAGGACGATATGTAACTGCAGGAACATCACCATTTGGTGCTTTTGTGGTTGGCACGGTAACGCCGTCGCCATTTCCCTGGTCTTCTTCTTCGTCCTGTTTGTCCCACGCAAAGCGGCCATTTCTGATGATGCCCTCCCCATACTGGTCTTACTTTCATGTATTTCAAGGGAGCCTGTACTTCCATCACAAGAAGACTCTGTGAAATCAAATGGAATTAGGGAGGTCATCAAAAGGTAATAAATCAGTGTTTCCCAACCGAGACCCCATTTCTTAACACTTAGATTGCGGCAACCCCATTACTCGAAATAATATATTATCAAAAATAAATTTGACCAGTCAAGAAAAAATCGGAGGTGTTGTGCTGAGGCACGTCAGTGGCAAGCCAAGTTTTCAAGCCAGGGGAAGGGGGAACAAGGTCGCCTATATCTACCGGAAACTCTACTGACGACAGGGAAGCAAGGGCAATCCTTAAAAATCCTTAAAATTAAAAAACAGAATCTAATGTACCAAACCACTCCAGTGATGGAGGAACTTTGGTTGTAGCATTCCAAGGGCATGGTGCCCGCGTCAAGAAATGCTGTCTTTGTGCAAGGGTGTGAAGTGCTGTCGCTTCAAGTCAGCGAGCATTTTACTTTTGCGACCAACAAATCTTGTGCTGACGTCACTGCACTATAGCGACACAGACTGTAGTCCATGGTATAGGTCCTAATACATCTTACCTTCAGCCTTATAAGGGCCACCCTGGCCTCTGCTATGGATCTAATGGCCCATGGTGTAGGTCCTAACACAACACGCAGGGTATTCAATACTGCAACCAGGGTAAAAGCCTGTATGTATCAAAGAAAATCAATCTAGGTTGAAAATAACACTAATATAATAGTGATAGTGACAAGATTTAGTGAAATTAATTGAAAATCCAAGAAGTTGCTGGGGGACCCCAAATTTTACCATTGCTGAGCCAAGACAAGGTAAAAATCATCATCCTATTAACATGTGAAGTATGCATCGCGCTTCCAAAACTAGTAAGTGGATACAGATGCAGCAACTGTGGATTTTTAAAGGGATAAGCAGCGATAATGTGAATGAATAAAAAAAAAATGTGAAAATACATTTTTTTAATACATTTTTTTAGCTTATCAAAGATAAGTATTAGTCCAGTTATTTTATGATTTAACCCAAAACAAATTGCAACAGAAACAATTTTGGTGTTAATATACTGTGAAATTGTCTAAAAATAATATACTCCCCGCCTAAAAAATCCGAACGATATGAATTACTGTATTAAAAAGGTATGTAGGTATGTAGGTGAATTATAATAATAAATGCCAGGAGCGTTGTTCGCATAATGTGTTTGCTTATTGACCTGTGTCCGTAATGCATTGATAACGAAGCATGATGTGGAAGTTTGAGAGATTTATCCAGCTGGCTTGGCGCGCGTTCATTTGAAAGCACGTTTGAGCACGGTTCAACATCGTTCGGATTTTTAGGCGGGGAGTATATATTAAAAGTTTACCAAATCACCTGTGGAACATGATATTAAATAAGGGGCAAAACCTTTTCTACAGAGGGTACAATTAGAATTGTTTGAATTGATTTAAATGATGTACCAATTATTGGTCTACTCGTTAAGGTTACAAAAAAATTATAGTTTGCCCTAGCTGTGGAAGTTATAGTTTCAGTCCATAGGCACATAACAGTTTCAGTTCATCTTGGGGTAAAAATTCATAGAATGGTCCATTTTGAATCGGACTGGTTGTAAATTGTTCAATTTGTCCCACTTGATATCAACGTAAAAAGATTCTTTGTGAACGTTCTATATAAATTACCAGAGCTTGACTAGTGACCTCCATGACCCTGTGCCCCCCCGTCACATTTTGCGTTCCAATTATGCCACGAATATCAACGATGGTGCAACCAGTATATTTTTTCCGCTCCTGTACTATGAGACGAACATTTGACAGCATTTTTATAACGAACGTATAGATCTGAAAATTTACCCCCATTGTGACACTTGAACCATTTTGAACTCATAACTATTTAACACAACCTGCCTATAGGGCAAACCTATCACTTTTTTAATCCAGGAAAGGTGAGAACAGGTTGGCATACTTTTTGACAGCGTTTTGTTCCTTTTCATTTTTTGACCTCTGAATAAAACATTACCGCCCTTAAATATATGTTCCCTCCTTTGATTTTGGTAAACTTTTGATATGTTGTTTTTTTAAATGTTTTCTCAATACAATTCTGGAAAAATGTTCTTTTGCAATAGTTTGGGGTTCAGGCATCATTTCTTCTATTTGACTGGTCTATATGTACATTTCCATATAACTCCTTTAATGTAGAAACAAGGCGAACTCTAATTTACGCGATGCGTAAATATTCCCCGCCGAATGTCGCGATCACTAACTGTGATAAATGCACTACAACACCCCCCCCCTCCCCACCCCAGCACCACCCACCCTATCCCAACACCCCACAACACCCCCCCATCCCCAACCCCCTGCAAACCCCACCCCCTCACCACCCGCCCAACCCCCCCACCAACCCCCACAACTCCCCAACACCCCCCCCCGCCCCAACCACTCTTTAACCCCCACCCACCCTCTTAACAAACCAACACCCCTCAAATCACCCCAACCCCCCCCCCGAACACCCACCCATACCAACCCCGTAACTCGCCTCCCCTTCCCACCACCACCGCAACACACACTAACCCCCACAACATCTTTCCCGCCACACCTATACCCCCTCCCCAACACCCTCCCCCCTACCCCAACAACTCCCACTCTCCCTCCCAACACTTTTACCCCCTCCCCAGCACCTGCACAACCCCCTCCTTAACACCTTCAACACCCCACCCCTCCCCAACACACTGCAACACAACACCCCCCGCGGCCAAACCCCTTCCACACCCCACCACCCTCCCCAACACCCGCAATCCCCCAACCCCTCCCCACACCCCACCCGCCCTCCCCTATGGCATAGTAGTCCTCATGTAAGGAAGGAATTTTGCCTATCCGCCGTACCGTTTTTCCAGAGATACAGCAATTACGCTATAGTAACTTAGCTCATTTGCATACCTAAAGCCGCTGGCCGCATATAATCACATACTTAAAATTGCAAAAAGATGTACCCCATAATAGGGTTTTTTCATTCAGCGCAGGAACTTTGAGTATCCAATGTAACAGTGCAAAATATAGCAATTACGCGATTTTTGCATACAATTAGCTCATTGCATACTCCAATTTCCCCAAAACGCCCAAAAATCTAATCAGGTCGAGAACTCTTCAGCCCCGCTTCCTTCCCACCAGGTACACTCAAATACGCCTTACGGAACTCCAGAAAACTTGTCACAGTGCCTTGGCAGGGAAATTTCCCTAAATTATGCAAATGAGATACTTAATTAGCATATGTTACCTCCCAAATCAAATCAGGTTGAGAACTCACCAGCCCGCTTCTTTCACAAGTTACCTCATTGTTGCCCTTAACGGAACTCCAGATAAATTGTAATACAACATGGTTCACTGTGTTTATCACCGACGGACGGACGACGGACGGAGACGCACAGACAGACGAACGACGAACGGACGGACTACGACCGCTGCTCATTTATAGTCCCCGTTCCGAACTCGTTCGGCGGGGACAACAAAACACTAAATAGTGAAAAATGATTGAGCAAATTTGTCATGTACCATCTCCTGCAAATATACATACAGCGATTGACATCATCAAATCTACACTAAACAGCTTCTTGTGGTTCACACTAGCACAGAACAAACAAAGATTCAATAATCTTCATGTTTTTTTAGGTCACACTGTCATGTCAAGGTCACACTAATGTGGACCTGCTTCCCACAGAAACCCCGTATAAAGTCCGGAAAATCTCATTTTTGAGATATGTGCAGATTTGATATGCTGAAAAACAAGCTTTAAATGGTGTAATATTACACAGTGCCTTCCGTTGTCCATCAAAATCAATATATAGACTTGAAATTCGTTTGTTTTTCTATTGATTTTACACAAGTTTATTGAGCGCTTTTCTCCTAAATTACTCTGCTGACTGTCTGGTTTTTGTGGGAGCAGGTCACCATTATGCTTATAAATCTTGGTATTCACAGGGAAAGGTTTTTGATCTAAATTTGATTTTTTGATACCAAGTCAAAATACTTGCTGGTGGGCATGGTTGCCCAAAGCCTAGGCCCACCGCCGAAACTGTGATTGAGCGTCAGGAAGGGCATCCGGAATCAATTATCTTTTGTCCAATAGATCCCTCGCACAGCATATTGCTGAGTGTAGAGGTTTATCCGGCCACCCCCGTTAGCGGGGACAAACCGGATTTAAAACTTTGGTTTAACTAACTAATATGAAATTACAGAATCAAAGAAAAAGTACTACCTTGGTCCTTAATACATGGATTTCAAGCAACCACTTCCAGATTATGTTAGCACATCCATGCCAGAACAATATACCAAAAAGGAATTTTTGGTGATTTTTTTATGTTTTCCGATCAGCAAATTGCTGCCTTATCCCTTTCAAGGAGAACTGTACCTAAGAATAAATTTAAATACATATAACGCTATAAAAAGAATTTTGAACACATTCGAGTTTTCTATAAAAAAAAACGTAATTATACTACCCATAAAAATGAATAGAAACTTGTTCCTCTGACCATGCGCTATTTAAATTTTCGCTCTAGTGATATGGGATTTAACGTGTCGCTATAAAAACCGACGGCACAGCAGTGTCATACACCTTAACACGTGACGCTTTCATAAATTGTTATATACTAATGGCAGTTTGACGCAAACGTGGCCGACCGTACACATACACGTTATACAATAGCGAGAATCCACTTGTAATAGCACAAGGTCAGACTAGATGGTTTTAATTCATTGTTATGGTTAATATCTTCTGTTTTTCGATGAAACCACTCGATTTGGTCCATTAAAAATTTTTTTATTTTAACCAGATATATTTATAATATTATTTCGTTGTACAGCGGGTTCTCCTTTAATTCACACTTACTTGTGAAGAGGGTTAATTGTGTGCCCCAAAAGATTGGTAAAGACGATAGAAAGAACCAGTCGCGACATTGGGTGTGAGTGGTGCAATTGAGATGCTGAACTCTGCATGTAACCGGCCTTCTCCAGCTTGGATCTCTCATTGGCTCGAATGGCTGTCACAATATAATAGGAAAAATTAATTACATCTTCTGGTGGGATTTTCATATTTACATGATTGTCCATTGCCTTTTATTTTTTTTCCTCAGGTATATACACAAGTAAGTTTAAAGGCACCATCAGTGATTTGCTAAATCAAATATTGAAAAATGTCAAAAATCAGATTTTACCATGTGTCTAACAAGTATAAGGGAATGAATTCAATACTCACGGCGGGTGTTTTCCGTTTACGGGCCCGGCGTTCCCGGCGGTTCAATTAATTCATTAGTTTGCTGAATTACTTAATCAGGGATTAAAGGATTCAGAGATTTAGGGGATTAATGACGTCCGCCTGGAACCGGGCATAACCGAAATGCCCGCCGGTTGAGTATTCATTTAGTCCCTAAGTATCCTAAACATACCCAGCAATCAGACCAAAGCATGTAAATAAGGACAAAATAGGATATTTAGTCATTACTTTCTATACGGACACTTACTACAACACGCAACTGAATGGAGATTCATCTCTTTGAACACTGCCATTTTTGCATCCTTTTCTGTCAGTTCTTCAGTTGAAAAAGGTAACATATGAGATTTCTACAGTCTTATCCTTCACTTTTAAGCTATTCCTGCATATTTCAAATATTTTTACTCTTTTGGATGAATCACTGATAGTGTCTTTTACAGTAGATCACAGAAAGAGGTCCCCATATTTACTTTAAATCTTGCACATTGTTACATGATGCTGTACATATTTTTGGCATTTAGACTACTTTGTAGTTCTTATATTTATTAATCAAGTACATTTAGTCTAATGTATTTGACATATTCTAGGAATGAAACACTCAAGTAAGTAATGCACTGATAGAGTGCTAAGTTTACATAATTCTAAAGAAGGTTAATGTGTGTTGATCTCTTGATTAAAAATAGGGTTGGAGAAAAGTTTAGGAAGCTCTGGTCTATACTCTGTTTGACTTCAAGTTAGGAGGGTGACATCACTGGGTGTTTTACACTTTGCACCCTAGAAAAACATGCGCTGATTTAGGAATCACAGCATTTGAGCACGCGAGTCGAATAAAGTCGGCAAAATCGGGATGCTACATACTTTGTTTGGTCTCGAGTTTGAAGGTTACATCATGACGCGACTCTGCGTTCGCTCTAGCTTTTCGATTGTGCCGCCTTTATTCACGTGCATAAGTGCTGCAATTCCAATGTCAATGCGTGCATTTCTAGGGTGCAAAACCTACCGCATGCAGTGATGTCACCCTCAAACTGGAGATCGAACAGAGTATAGTGAATGCAGAGTCCTTTAACTCGAGCATGAAGCTGTGTTACCAAATTTAGTGTTTTAGTTAAACCGAAGTTTTAAATCCAGTTTTGTCCAGCTGCTAACAGGGGTGGCTGGATACACCTCACTCAGCAATACTGCTGTGTGAGGATTTATTGGAGCAAAAGATAATTGACCGGATGCCCTTCCTGACGTAAAATTTAAGATTCCTAATATCATCAGTGCAGTTCAGTGTAGGCTACTGGCCCATAGAGAGACATAATGTTGTAACCAGCAATGTTCTTCATTTAACAATACCAAATTCTCTCCATAATTCATCATTTTTTAGCTTTTGCAATCACTATTAAGTCTGGCAGCATTGTTTTATGCTACTGTGGTGTGTTAGCATTGTGGTTAAAAGACACAGGGTTCGGACCTGATCATTTATTGCATATCCGCCATTTTGGATTTTTGACCAATTTTCCTATATTTTATGAACTTTGAAACCAAAACTATTTTTTTCTTCATTTTTTTGAGTCTTTAATTAATCCTTATCCAATTATCTTTCATATAAAACATGTCAATGGTTTGTCTTCCACTTAATTTTCTTCTGATGACTATTTTTGTGAGCACTTGAAAAACAAAAGCTTCACGGCCGCCATCTTGGATTTTAAGCCAAATTTTCAATAATTTGCCAAATTTGTTGCATTTTGAACAATGGACGATTTTTTTCTTCAAATTTTTCAGCCTACAAGTTATTCTATGATAATTATAATTCATATAATACAAGTTAAATGCTTGTCTTCGACTTAGTTGTAATTTTTTGAATAAATGATCGAGCCGTCTATGTACACGAAACCCTGTGAAGAGTTTCGTTGACAGATAATTTTTGAACAATTGTTATTATTAAGTACGAACATTTCCCCTTACCATGACAACATATACTCTGATTGACGCATACGCTTGCACAGAAGTATGCCTATTTACGCAAAGATGCTATCAGTGTTGAGCTCACCTTCGATGTGCTCATTTGGCAATTACGTCATGGTTGGTGGACAAAATTTTGAGGCATCTTTGACAAAGACTAATACATACTAAAAAATACAGCAGTCCTCGGACCGCATGTGTCACATGCCGTTGCGGTTTGTATATGATAGGCCTCATATGACCTTTGACCTTGATATGTGACCTTTGACCTCATAAAAATATACTGCAAGTAAACTTGCATCATTCCCCTGGCAAGTTGGCAGTATGGAACATGACCTCAGATGACCTCTGACCTTGGTCCATGACCTTTGACATCATGCTCATATGAGGGAACCCTTATTGCACCTTAACCCCAAGTCTGGTTTCAATTGGACTTCAACTTTTCGAAGGAGACCTGAAAAACGAAAACCTAACCTTGGTTAGAAAAGCTAACCAAACTGGAACGCACATGCACATACATACGGACATGCGCGCCCTCACAATATCCCCCTCTGCTTTTCAAGCCAGGGTGATAAAAATAAGAGTTTGCATGTAATCCCCATAAACCAAGTTTGGTTCCAATTGAACTTCAACTTTTCATTTGAGGTCAATTTTACATTTTCAGCCTATCTTACAACTTGACCTCACATGACCTTTGACCTTGGTATGTGACCTTTGACCTCATCAACAAATGAGGGATCCTATGTTGCATCTATGACTCAAGTTTGGTTTAAATCCGGTATGGAAATATTACGGGCAAACGTTAACCCTTTTTGACATCAACAACAACAGACATCAACAACAACAGCAGACATCAACAGACAATCACCACAGTGGACAAAGTGATCCCTATGTGGTCTTCCTTCCTAAGGTCAGGCGATACAAAAATTGGTGTTTTCATAACTCAACCAGGTTTACCTGCCCACTATGAACTTAACAACCTTTCCAACAGCTTTATTCCCTTAAAGGAATTTAATTGGTATGAATCTAATCGGCACATATATAATGAAATATTCCCTAATATTACGTACCAGAGTGGTTTCATGGTCCTTGGCGTATCCCTTGCGAAGAACACACCATTTTCATTCCACACGGCTTAACTTTCGAAGCAGTAGACGATTTAAGGAAGCCGCCACGTTTATATTTACGCTATCGTTTTTGCCAAAAGCCAGGTTATAGTCTTCACAGACCAAAGATGAACGTGGTTATTCAAGTGCTGGCCTGTATGAAAGACTATGCGTTTACTTTAAATAGGAATTAAAAACACAGCCCTTTATTTAAACGTTTTTTCCTTTACAATATATAAATTTCTAATCAAAAATGGCATACATTTGTGGGCCTACTTTTTATAAATGAGCCTGGGATTCTTGAGAAATATCTTTTTTAAAATAAAATTAGGAAACTCTACAATCATACAAAGAAGCTCTACTCTACTCGGTACATACGATTGAAAGTAAACGTAATTAGCTGAACCCCGCGCATTATTGGTTTTCGAACAGCTGATCTCTATACATGGATTGGAAACCTGGGCTTCCGTATTGAAGCACTGATGGCCATGTTGGTCATCCAAAAAGAGCCCAAGCAGTGTTAAGAGAGCCGGTCATTTATATATAAACCAAAATTGTTCCCATGGAAATGTGGATAAGCGACATAACAGACTCCAGAATCAAGCCAATTCATGGAGCTCATTGTATTTGCGCGTATGGATGGCATGTATCTAAAACTGCACGCCCCCGGGGTACAACTTCTGTTAAACAGTTGTCCTGAATGGTATTGTGTTGGTAGACCAAGATGCCCGCCCGTTGCTCCATTATCTATATACACTCACTGTTGTGTGCCAATCCATTGTATAGAGACCGTGGTTTTACAGTGCGACTAGCCGATAAAACTAAATATTACGACGATCTCCCTTTTTCAAATGTCCACGTTTTCATGGATTGATAGTGTTTAGGTCAACTATAACCTTTGTTAATCACAAAAGGATATCTAAAACACCCCTCTTAACATTTCTCATATCACTGAGGTTTTAAAAAGTGTATTTTTTTTCCTTCAATAAAAATTAATTCTAAACGACTTCGCTCTTATCCTTTGTGTGCTCAACGAAGTTCAAAAGGATGAGGCTTGGGGCAAACTTGCACGTGATATATGCGTGCATGGGATATTTTTTCGCTAGCTTCTGTTTCGGTATTGCATGCGGCGTTGTAAATATACCACACGGAATAAACATGGTAGTTCCATGATCGTTGTACAGTTGTGTATATTGGTCGGAATAAATCTGGATTTTTTTCGCAAGGAATACTCCAATAGCCATGAAAACCATCTGGTACGTTTTATTTAGGGATATTTCATTATATATGTGCCGATAGATTTATACCAATAAATCGCTTTAAGGTTGTTGAATTCATAGTGGTCAGGTAAACCTGGTCAGGTTACGGAAACACCAAAAAAATCTGGCTTCAACAAAGAATTGATTATGCCTCTCTTACAGAATCTTTTTTTAACCTGTCCAATACACAAAGGTTAAACTGACCTGATATCTTCTTGGAGAATGGAAGCTCCCATGCATACATCTTAATCAGCTTGACATAAGTGAGAACTTCATTCATCTTCTGGACTCGAAGATCAGTGATCTGAATGCACTTCTGTCTCAGTTTGGACTGGGCGCGACCAAATGTCATCTACAAAGAATGCAGAAATTAAAGATGAATCAATGCTTCTCTGAGGCAGATTTAGGGGACCAAAGGGACTGACACCCATTGGTGCATGCAAAGCCCAATAAAATCCATATGAATGGTTATTATGTGTATTTTAAAGGCCATTGTCCGATCGCTAATAGCCTCGTTCCTTAGAACCTTAGATTTTACTGGAAGTGCATGGTCGTGCACAATTTGGTGTCAGAAGAAAGCTACTATATTTGTCATTTACCCTGTGAAATCTTATAACTGAAAGTTGTTTGGTTTGGATGTTATGAGCATTTTGGTCAACCAATATTAATTTTACACAGTACTCTATGGGACTTACAAAATCACATTTTTAGCTCTCATAGATTGAAATATTGGCACAAAACTCTACATATGGGGTTTTAGAGTGAAGGCCAATCTATCAAGATGAAAACTTCATATCCTTAAATCGGACCATCCCCTTTTAACAGCCCATAGCTAGATTACTGTACAAATGATTTCTAGTATACTCGATTCGCGCTGATATAGGGACAACCTGTACTTTTTTACGGCACACCATTTACGCTCCCATAGAACCTGTACTCACTATGAAAGTATACCACTGAAAAATACACTGAAAATCACAGAGTAACGCTGAAAAACTCTGAAAATCACTGAAAATTGTCTGGACAAAGGAAAAGAGTAACACTGAAAATTTTTCAGCCAGGGTTCAGAGGTGGTTCAGTTGCATTTCAGTGTAATTTTCAGTGTTGGATTGTTCTCTATAATGAGCATCGACCTTGTACTGTAATTACCATAACAATTTAGCCAAGTCAACTTGTATGGTTATTTTTTCAGTGTGATTAGTGTTTCTTCAAAGGGATTAACAACATTTTCAGTGTGATTATGAACAGGCTCATGTTTTTCAGCGATGTTTCAGTCCATTTCAGTGTGATTAGGAATCCTGAAGCATTGCAGTATATTATTAATTTGCAAATGGTAATATGGATATCATTTGCATAGTGAATAACAAAAGGAGCCATTTCAGCGTGGTTTCAGTGTTGAATTTCTTTTGTATTTGGTTTCAGTGTACTTTTCAGTAGTTTTCAGAGATTTTCAGAGTTTTTCAGAGGTGCAGAAATTTTTCAGTGTATTTTTCAGTGTTATAGTTTCATAGTGACTGCTGGGACACAGCGCCACCAATTCCGTTTCCGCATCGCTAATTGGCCGGCTATTCTTAGACATGCGCTGCGTCATGGGACTCCCTAGCAGTCAGACGCTGTGTTAAAGGCTCTGCGACTAGCTTGAACGAGGAATGAAAAAAACGGTTTTGCGGTACCTTGGATATCGCGAAAACTACGAATCAGGTGGTCGATCTGATGTTAGAAATAGGTTCCTGACAAAAAAGACCAATTAGCTCACTAGTTTTTGTAAGCATGGCATGTGGCATGACTTGACAGCAGCAATCAAGAATTGAGCCAGCTAATAAGGTAAGAATTTTTCACGTATTTTTCACGTTTTTTCGTCTTTTTCCAAATATAAACCTATATTATAAACTAGTCAGCTAACTAGACAATTTAGTTAGGAATATTTTGGTGCGTAAATCGTTACGATAGGCCAAGTATTTTGCGCAATATCCAGTGTACAAAAAAATCCAAATCAACGCTATTTGACCGGGTCCGAATATGTTAACAAGTTGTTGTGTACGTGTCAGCCACTTGGTAGACGTTTCATATAGAAGTCCCATTGATGCAAATGAGGTATTACAATTGATTCCGCCATGCGCTGTATGGCGTTGTGCAGTAGCGCTTGACGGAATGAATAGTGTCTACCGCCACTGGGGCATGTTACCGTCGAAAACTTGTGAACTCCCTAGCGCAGTGAAGATTTGCCAAGGTCGCGTGGCTCAAATTACTTTCTGTCCGTAATTTAACAATGGGCGGCGCTGTGTGCCAAGACAACACGTAAATGGTGTGATGGGTGAGAGCTGTTTGCGGGGCCGTTTGTGAGGGCACGCATCAATTTAACTTTGCAGCACTCCTAGTCTGCGTGCTCTTAATATTGCTTGTTCTACGGTCAATACGGTGTGCAGTGTTCAAAATATTGAGGGTCACTGGTAAAAGTAATGTACGTTAAAATGTGAAATACTATCTGTATAAGGCAGGTGCGCTATTGAATCCTGAATATGGTAACAATGGATCTTGAGCTGTCCACACAGGTGATATGGGGCCTCATGCATCATTACTTTAATATGTTACCTAAACTAATACGACTAATCCCGCGACTAATACCGGTACAATAGTCATTGCCCCCATTTCTATGGGGACAAAGCCGGATTTAAAATTTTGGATTTACTACTAAAACCCATTCATAGATGGTCCAACGGAGTTCTTAATAGTTGAAGCACGTTGGATAAAATAATTGGAAATGAAAACCTTGGCCTAAACACATAAAAACGCAAACACAACTTTGTAATTAACGTCGCCTAGGTTAAACTTCTTTAGTCTAAAGAATTCGGGGAATTACTTCATCAGTGTACATTTAGGAACAATGTAGAAGGACCACTCTACAGTATAAACATGTGTACCGTGTATATAGTGCTCAGTAGGCCTACAATTTTTTTCAATATATGGCTCCACGAGGATACAGTGAAGATGTGAAGAACATTTTAATTCCTAAATACCGCTTTTACAGTGAAGTGATGTGAATGTTTTATAAATCGGTTGTATTAAAACTGTACAAAGTGCAATTCAGAAAAGTGCAGTAAACAAAATTAAGTTTTGTACTTGGCCCTTTTCCTCTCAAGTCACTTTCTATTGTTAGGCAGCGAAGCAACTCCTTGGGTAGATTAAAATGCTACTTCCCTATTTCACCTAATGGATATGACCCAAAACTTTTCCCCAGCTCCTATATCAGCGCGAATCGAGTATAACCATAAGAGACACATATGCTTGTAACATCACAATGAGAAAAACGTTCAGTCAAAACATTTTGCAGATAAAGGAGAAATGACGGAGAGAGATGAGTTGCATTCAGCAGTATTCCATTTTGAATTTTTAAATTGAGCTACTTCCACATTCAAAATGCTACAAAATTCAGGTGACACACTTCACGGAATAAAGCACATGTTTATTCTGTTAAGGTTTCCGAATTCATTAAGTGTGTCAGAAAAAAAGTGTGTCAGATGAGTCAGGTTACGGAATTAAACTCCCATTTTTTTGCAGTCTTTTCCATTTCCTTTGACTATTCCTAGCTTCTGGAACATTCTCATTAAAGGCGAAAGTAGGATCAATTTTTATAACAGATGAAACACCCTATTTTTTGCTCATTGTCATCCTGAAATTTCAGCCTTCAAATCCATTTCTTTTCTCAAAACAGAGACAACAAAAAACTGTCATTTTAATGGTTAATCATCAATATTAGCACAGTAGTAAATAGGGCTTTGCAATATGGCCATGCGTCTTGAAGTGGGGGCCTGTTTGCGTTTCGTCTGCAAATTTCAAGTATCGCGCATCATTTTGAGCTTAAACCTTTACAACTTCAAAAAGGTACATGCTAGCATATAGAAAGTAAACATTTTCTGAAAGGAAATTGTCCAATCTTTCCAAATATGCTATCAAAATTGCAGTAGGGCTAGGTCTTAAGCGGTTATTGATCAAAATACTCATGAAAAAGTAGACAAAAAGTGGTATCTCTTCAAAGTAGCCTAACATCAAACCCAAAGCACCCCAAAAAACATGCATATTTATGTAAACTAGAGGTATTTGCCCATCTAACAAGACTAGTTTGACAGAGTTACCCCTGGTAGAACTATTTTTATGATTTTGGGAGCAACGGGTAACAAAATTTGCATAAAAAATATGCATAAATTGCATAAAGTCCTAAAGATTGCTTAAAGACTTCTTGCAAGTAGCTTCTGCTGAAGCACAATCAAGTATTTGCAAAGTACATTCATAAAATGTAAACATTAATAGTGTTATAACCCTTGTGAAAATTGTTTTACTGTACGACAAGTATGAATTTACAGTGTTGTGTGCTCAAATCGGCAGCTCACATGTTAAGCATCAACAAGTCATATGGATTAAAGAGAATAACACCAAGTTTAATCTAACCACTCTTGAAAAGTACACATTTCATGAATGAATTTATTTTTCTGATAATCATACGCCTCAAATTAACCTAATTTGCAGTACAGTAGGGGGCTTACATGTCTCATCATTTCGTTATATAGCAGCTTGTCCTCATTCCTCCACTCTGGTTCTTCATTTGATTAATTAAGAATAATTTAATTGTTATTTAATCAAGAACATTCAGTTGGTATCCTTAATGAATATTTAGATCTTTAATTGTAGAATATATAATTAAAAACAGGACAGATTCAAAAGTGTCTTTTACTGAGTAAAAAACACCTATAAAATTTGCAACGTACTGTGTCCCATTTCCTCTACATCCCAGCTTGTCTAATTAATTAATAAGCTTCATTAAAAATGTTATGTCTATGTTAATTAGGCATTGAATTTAAGTGTAATTCATTAGTTTTAAGTTGTTATCTTATTGAATGGTATGAAGAAACATAATGGGCTGAATAAACATTGCTTTCTCATAATTATTGTAGGTTTATCGTGTACCGATGTATACTCAATCCCGGCTTGTTAATTAATCAATTATTTGATTATAATTTCTTTAATTAGAGTCCCACAACAATATTTATGGTCTCAAATTAAAGGGCAGTTAATTAGCTTTAATTTGATATATAATTCAAATAATTAAATGATTATTAAGATAAAGAAAACACAAGAGCTGAAGCGTCATATTTTCCCATTGACTTTACATGGTACCGCATCCCAATCTCCGTGTCCCAATTGCTCCACCCTCCACCTTCGTTTACTTAATTAGTCATAATTTTAATTACTGAAGACTGATCAAAATAATGTTGGTATCCACTTAAAGCTAACTAAATAGGCTTTAAAATGAGTGCTTACTTGGAAGTATTCAATCACATTTAAGTACTCTAATCATTACAAACATGTCAGATTTCTCTAAAATATGAAACAGCTCCACCCTTGGCAGGCTAGGGCCCCAATTCAAAGGACACATTGGGCCATATGCATTATCATTTACCCATAAAAACCTCAAGTTTGTTCCCCAAAACCTTGGTGGTGAGTGTATGCAATTTGTTTTTAAATACAGATTTTATAAAAGCAAAGACTTTACCTGAAGGGATAGAAAATGAAAAAAATGTCAGCAGAGAAACTCCAATTACACCTCCCCACCAACCAGAACACCAGACATGGCTACCACGGCAACCATCAAGGAGAGAAGAAAATACAGAAATACCCACTACAGTAGCGTCAAAAAGACGTTGGCCATCATTAGAGCAAATGTTTACGATCTGGAACAAAGACAAAACAAGCATTATGATTATAATAAGCATGGTTATTAATTACTTCTTAACTAGTAGTGCAGGGGTTCTCAAACTATATTAGCTGAAGGGCCAGAAGACATGCCAAACATGTTTGAAAGTTACTACATGAGGGCACAAAAATACACCCCGAATTTTATGTTTCCACTTATATTTAAAGCAAGTCGAAGGCTCAAAAAAGCAAAGGGTGGGCCGGCCGGCCTTTGGCCTCCGGGCCCCTATGAGGAAACCCGGTGTTGGGTATCGTTGCGTGTAGAGGGGCAAGTGGTGGAAGATCGGTGTTATATAATGTAATACCCCGACACGCTGAAGCACTTTTGAATTCAGTGACCTTAAACGATGAGAGCATGAGTTTATACTCCTTAAAGATGATTCAACATTTTTGGGAAATATAATTTTTCGTGTATTATTGTAAAATAGGCAACTGAAAGTAAAGATAGACATGTAAAATGGTGAATCCAAAAGGGTGAGATGAATTTTTATTAATATGAGCATGTGCCATAGATACTGTATATAAAATAAAAATCACACAAATGATTCAGTTTTACTATATTTTGGCACAAAAGAAGAAAAATACAAAATTTAACCTTAAAGCAACATTAGGACATTTTTTGAAGGGCGCCCCCAATTTTCAAAAATTTGGAGATTTTTAACGGGGGCATTGGTAAGTGGCTAGTAAGCTATACCTGGGAATGGTTAAGCGCGAAATGTCGATGTGTTCACAAACGAGGAAATTTTGTACTAGCATATTATTATCGGGGATCCCGATTAAGAATTGAAATAGGATGCTGGAAATCGGACGTCCAATGTGAATAGCGGGAAAGAGCGCCAGTTACGTGTCTACGCTCATACAACCCACCACCACCACCCCCCAAAACACCCCCCCTTTAGTTGTTTTAATAGTTCGGGCAAGTCAAGTTAGAGGTTATTTTCTCGAAGGGTGGCACTATTTCATATGGACCAGAATAAGTCCGTAGAATTTCCAAGTCTGCAGTTTTTTTAAGTTCCAATCTGGGATCCAATTCTAATTACAAACGTTATTTGGATAAATACGCGCTTTTTAGCATTCTCGTTCGCAGGTATAGTTTCCTGACAATTACCAACGTAACGTGCAAAAAATAACAAATTTGAAAATTGGGGGCGCTATTCAAAAAATGTGCCAATATTGCTTTAAAATGAAGTTTTAGGGATATTGACACGAAAAACTTTTACAATTTTATGGTGTACAATTACACAGTAAAGGAGGCTTCACCAATAATAATAAATCAAATATGGCTTTTATAAAGCGCTCTTATATAGAATCACAGCGCTGTTGCCGATTATTTAAATTCGCTGCCGTCAGGAAATCGTCACAATCGTCCACCAACCTCGCTACACCTCAATTTGGGGGCTTGCCATACCCATGACTAGGTGGTAGGTCCGATTTTTCTTACTAGAAATGTGCAAAAAGAATGTAAAACTGATCACCGATTTTTGTTGGTTGGTACATTTACTGCACCCACTTTGTCTGCTCCCAGTCGAATTCAGCAGCCTTGACAGAATAAAGTGCATGTGATACTGTACTTTATTCGGTCAAGGCTGCTAAATTCAACTGTGAGCAGACAAGTGGGGTCACAAAATGTACCAACCCCATTTTTTTAGCTATTCGGATTTAGCAAACATATTAGAAAGCAATTATGAATTTTTACCTCGCCAACGCTTCTGTCCTGGAGCGACCTCAGTCGGGCCACCTTCTTAAACACCAAAGACAATGTCCCACTGCGGAGACGAATTGCTGTCCGCAAACCGATTGTCCAGTATGAAACATCAGCAGATATACGAACTAAGTTCAGGGCAAATATAACAAAGGCAAGCATAAGACCTTTAGGTATATCTTCTTCTTGGTCCTTCACTGATACATATGCTAATAGTTCTTCTACTGCAAATGCCTGGGGGAAAACAACATTAATAAAAAGAATAAATTTCAAGTTTATAGTACATAAATTTCCAATGCAATGGTTCTCGAGTTATATACCTTTAGAACATGGGACTGTAGGGAACACACTTCACGAATTCTCCACGTCTTAATTGCTCTCTCAATCTCACAATATCAACTGACCCTACATGTGCTATATTTAAAAAAAATCCAGCATGATGGCTCTGTAAAAAAAATAACTCGGACCGCTAATGTCACCTGCCATTGCGGTTTGTGAATGATAGGTCTTCATATATGACCTTTGACCTGATATGTTACCTTTGACCTCATAAACAAATGAGGGATTGCGTGCAATATCCATAAACCAAGTTTGGGTCCAATTGACTTCAACTTTTCAATTGAGGTCAATTTTACATTTTCAGCCTATCTTACCTCATATGACCTTTGACCTTGACATGTAATCTTTGACCTATAAACAAATGAGGGTTTGTGTGTAATATCCATAAACCAAGTTTGGTTCCAATTGAACTTCAACTTTTCAATTCATGTAAATTTTACATTTTCAGTCTATTGACCTCATATGACCTTCGATCTTGGTATGTGAGTTTTGACATCATCAACAAATGCGGGATCCCACATTGCACCTATAACTCAAGTTTGGTTTAAATCCATTGAAGTATGCGGATATTACAGGCAAATGTTAACCTCTCACAACAGACAACGACACCAGACTACAACATCATCAACAGACTACAACAGTGGACAAAGTGATCGCTATGTGTCTTCCTGCTTTAAGGCAGGTGACACAAAAAACCAACGATGCCGACCAAGCCTCTTTCAATATAGCACTCCCCAAAAGGAATCAAAAGTAGACAGCAGTATTGACAAAACCACAAACTGATTTTACACACTTTGGTGGGTCCTGGATATTCTATTGTCCCATATACGACCTCATCCATGTCTGTCTGTTATTCATACATAAAAATTCAGAAATTATCTTTGGAGTGGAGTTGATTCTTCATCAGCACGAACGGTTTTGGAATAAGCACACATTTTTTTGTAACATATAAAAAAAAAATCTGATTTTTTTCGTCATGATTTTGCTTTAATGTGTTACACCAATGGCGATGGCTAATTTGGGATTTCTTGACCACTTCCGCCTGAAATAATGAGCAAGGGGTGTCGGTTGCGGCAAGACATAGCATCAAGACATTGTACCATGTACCTGCAGCAGTTAAACGTAGACTTTGAGTTTTGAAGTATAATTTCTGTTAATTAAAAATTGTCAACTAAAATTAAAAATACAGCAAGTAAACTTGCATCACCCCCCTGGCAAGATAGCAGTCTGGAACATGACCTCAGATGACCTTTGACCGTGGTCCATGACCTTTGACATCATCCACACAGGAAGGAACCCTATTGCACCTTAACCCCAAGTCTGATATAAAATTGGATCAATAAAGCCCAAATTAATTGGTCGAGCTATGAGTCACAAAAATATTGGGCGAGACGCAGTCGAGCCCAATATAGCGAGACCAATTAATATTGGGCCTATTAAATTCATCCAATTTTATCATTATCATGTTTTGGATCCAATATTTTCACACACTTGGACACCCCAAAACATGATAATGGTGTAAATCAGACAAACTTTTTGAAGGAGACGTGAAAAACGAAAATCTAACCACACTGGAACACACACACACATACACATACATACGGACTTGCGCGCTATCGCAATACCCCCTACTGCTTTTCAAGCCAGGGGGATAAAAACTGCTTAATCTCAAAGTCTGAGGTAAATCATATTTTCTGTTATGATGCAGTAAATATCTATGTGTATTATAGAAGTACCATACAAAATGGATATACCAGATCCAGAATTTTATTACAAAGTTGTGATTTTCTATATGAAGGACTTCAATTTGATCTTATAGTTATTTCATACAATGATTAGTATGTGGACAAAGCATTAAAAGACAAGATTTATTAGAAATTTAGGGCAACATCTTCAAATTATCTTTGAGTCTGCCCTTTGAGTGCTTGGCACATCAGATATAAACCAATAATACCAGATTGTTAGAGTTGGTCTGATATTAGAAGTAAGATGGCAAACCAGACTACTGGAAACAAAAAAAGTGAGAGCGAGAGCTAGCATGGATTGCTGGCAGGGCATAACAGGTGCAAATACGCATTGATAGAGGTCTTTCAAAAGGTGGGGGTCCAAGGGGAACCCCTGATTGGGGGCGTTTCCATAACCTCATCCATCTGACACACTTTTTTCTGACACACTTATGAATTCGAAAACCTTAACGGAATAAGCCTGTGCTTTATTCTGTGAAGGGTTTCCGAATTCATGTGTGTGTCAGAAAAAAGTGTGTCAGATGGGTCAGGTTAAAGAAACTCCCCTGGTTGGGATCTAAACCAATAGATTAAAAATCAAGAGAGCAAAATCAACAGATCAATTTAAATCAACAGATTAAAAATTATCATCTAGTGAAAAAGGTGGGGGCTAAATATTATGTGGTTTTTGTCCTCAGAAAGTTGGTGATACATGTCCATGCTTGTGTATGTAGGTGTTTGTTTGTGTGGGAGTTTTCATAACCTGACCCTTCCGACACACTTTTTTCTGACACACTTTTTTCTGACACACTTATGAATTCGGAAACCTTAACAGAATAAACCTGTGCTTTATTCCATGAAGGGTTTCCGAATTCATAAGTGTGTCAGTAAAAAGTATCAGATGGGTCAGGTTATGGAAACTCCCTGTTTGCGCAGGGTTAGTACATTTTGTGACCCCACTTTGCCAGACCCGACTCTGAATTCAGCAGCCTTTACGGAATAAAGCACAGCATCACATGCACTTTATTCTGTAAAGGCCGCTGAATTCATAGTCGGGTCAGGCAAAGTGGAGTCACAAAATGTACCAACCCGTTTGCGCATATGTGTGCACATGTGTTTGTGTCAAATGCAAACTTACTGTTGCACAAAAGAGTGAAAAAATCATGAGTAACAGCAAAGCAATGGCAAGAATGATACGTGTCTTGACAAAGCGTAACACCACACGGCCCAACGACGCTTCCTCCTTGCCTTTTGCTCGAAGTTCTTGCCGCCACAATTCTTCAAATCTAAACAGCAAACAAAACGGGTTGGTACATTTTGTGACCCCACTTTGTCTGCACCCACTTTTTCTGCACCCAGTTTTGCTCAGAATTCAGCAGCCTTTACGGAATAAAGTACAGTATCACGTGCACTTTATTCCGTCAACGCTGCTGAATGCTGAGCAAAACTGGGTGCAGAAAAAGTGGGTGCAGAAAAGTGGGGTCACAAAATGTTCCAACCCAAACAAAACAGACAAAAAGAGTTATGCATAAGATGAGGGTGTTTCTGTAACCTGACCCATCTGACCCACTTTTTCTGACACACTTATGAATTTGGAAACCTTAACAGAATAAACATGTGGTTATTTCTGTGGGTCGTACGATGGGTTGAAATCTTTGTGAAATCCATGTAGCACTTGTCTATTTTGCCTAGCCTAGTTATAATGTACAGAGGATACAAAATTAAAACTTATACAAAATATTCGTTGATTCAACACCCCACTCAGTGATAGCCCGGTGGGGGCAAAGGGGGGGCAAAGTGCCCCCTATGAAAAAAAATCTGAGGGAAATCAGGAAATAAAACACGATATCATGTTAAATCAGCCCTTTCGGATGCTTTTGCCCTGCGACCGGGAGGAAATTTTGCTTGTGCTAGGGACATTTGTTGCAACTACCGGGAAATTGCCCCTCGGAACAACGGGGCTGGCTACGTGCTGACCCCACTTTTGGATATTTTCCCCAAGAGGCCATTCTGATAATTGAGAACGTACATGTAAAAATGGCTCTAGTTTCAAAGCAAAAAGATCTGTTAACTATTCATTTGGGGGTGGGGGTATGTGATTTAGGGGAGTAGGCCCTGTGTTCGTGCTAAAGCAGGAATAAAGAATAAACAGAAGGGCCCCTCCAGACGCGCGTTCATATGGGCGACAGCCATTTTAAAATAGGGCGCTGTTTCTTAGCTCTAAAATTTCATGATACAGGTGTAGCTTATTTTCTTATGCAGGCTTTGATGTCAGGTAATTAAACACTTTTATCTGAGTGGATTGAATGCTCCTAACATTCGATTAGGCGTGAATCGCGTTCTCTGAGAAGGCGGTGCTGGCGAAAAGGCGGTGCTGGCAATTTGTTAGCTCCGCCTTCTCTTGCTACATAGTGAACAGTCTTTGCGGATTGATGTGTGTGATGTGAGGTGAGCGCTCCAAAATCTGGATAGTCAATGGGAGAGAACCTGCATGTGATCGGAACCAGCAACGGCACTGTCAGAAGCCCCAAGCCGTATGGCTTGTGAAAACTGAGATGATTGGAATAGAGAATTAAAAAGATGAGATTTTGTGTTTTGGCCATCTTAGATGGTGTCATATGAGATGGGCATCCAATATTTGAGTGGTGGATGCAGGAGCAGCGGGTATCAACCACAATAAATATTGGATGCCCATACATTATGACACCATTAAGATGCCCAAAACCAAAAAATCTCATCTTTTATTTCATCTTAATTAAGAAATGTGTAATTTTGCTTTCTATCGACCTTAATTTATTTTGTCAAAAATATTCTAACAGCATTCTGTTTTATTCATTAAAATTAATTCACCCCTCTTGAAAACAATGTTTCCATCCAAAGAACCAAAGTCATAGCGCGGTGATCGTCACGCTGCGAAATTGGCAATTTGCGTACCAACGCCGAAAATGCTCGACGCAGTGAAAACGAGCCGTTTGCGCGAGAGGGGAGGACACCGCGTAATTGCCTGCCACGCACTATCCTCTATTACCCAGTAAAGGATGGGCGGAGCTTTGACCTAATCCAATCAAATTTTGATTAACAGTGATAAACACGCCCACTAATAAGAATGAGGATCTCTGGCAGCTAATTAGATTGGAACAAGGAACCTCAACAGCTAAGTAAAAGGATCTGATGGAGGTCTGATTCGGGATCCAACTGTAAATATCAAGATACAGTGGCTCAAGAGTTCTGGGGGCCTCTCCATGTACACATGATGGAAAAGTGTGAGAGCTCAACTCTTTCTGCTCTGTGGATTCCAAGATGCTGGATTTGATGTGCAATAAGGTCTTTCTGAGGAGGTCAATGATGCAGTGGGCATGGCTTTGACCTGCATCCAGTTGAGGGATAGTGAAGTGGGGGTTGCTCAATCCGCAGCAAACTAGCACATTTATCTTGGATCTAGGGTGTAACTTATGGATCGTCTTTGAGTGGGAACTAGATGGGGCAGCTCTATGGAGGATACACAATACACTGGACTTGAAGTCTTGGCCCATATGGTATCATGTCACCAGGCAAGGAGCCGAGTTTGCTCAGAAGCTAAGTAGTAAATCTAGATTTTCTGCCTTTGTAAGGTTGTACCACAGAATGTGAGGGTAGAATGGTAGTCTTGCGAATTTCTCTGATTTCGATTCGGTTTACAGCGGGCGTTCCGTAACCAGCCACATCTGACCTTATGAATTAATAAACCTTAATGGTATTAAACTGTTGCTTTATTCCGTGAAGGTTTCCGATCATAAGTGTGTCAAGAACAAAAGTGTGTCAGATGGATCAGGGTTACAGAAACTCCCTGTGAAAAGCCTGCATTTTTTGGGGCCAAAAAGAATGTGTCCAGGAAGTAGCCCAGTCTTAAATTTTTGCAAAGGTCCATGGCTATTAGAGGAGAACAGCAAGCATTTATCTCTTAGATTTCAGAAAGTCTTGAGGGTGACATCTTCAGCGACAAGACGGAAGGGTTTGAGAACTTTACCTATGTCAAAATCTTGGACTATGCATGTAACCATGTACGCTAGCTTTCCCACCATATGATCCACCATTGGATTGCATGCATGCGCAGTTCACGCAAAGAGATACATATACACGTCATTGTCAAGGAAATTATGACCAAACATGTAGGTGTGATATCACTGAGGACAATGATGAATAGAAGGGGCCAATATTGGCCTTGTGGAACACCTGCAGTAATGGATTCCTATTGGAAGATTTGCTATTCAAGGACACCTTCTAAGGGGCAAATTTTTTAGAAGTCCAAAACGGGTGTTCCCTTAGGTGACACCCTTTTCTGAATACTTTTATGAACACCTAGAATTGGAAAACCTTAATGGAATAAACACATAAAACCATGTGGGTTATTTCCGTTTAAGGTCTGTTAGGTTTCCGAATCTTGGGTTTAGAAAAGTATATGTCAGAAAAAGGGTGGTCAACCTTGAAACACCCATCAAAAAAAAGTGGGTTAGTCAAATGGGCGGAGAGAAACCTGATGTGATCGGAACCAGCAAAACGGCACTGTCGAGCCAGCCAGTCGGCTTTGTGGAAAAACTGAGATGATGGAATTAGAAGGATTATCTGGCAGCTAATTAGATTGGAACAAGGGGGGTGGGACATTTTGTGACCCACTTGTCGTCCCAGTGAATTAAGCCGCCTTGACGGAATAAAGTACAGTAATCACATTGCACTTATTCCGTCAAGGCTGCTAATTCAACTGGGAGCAGGCAAAAGGGTGCAGTAAATGTACAGAACTGGAGGGTTAGAGTGTTGTCGTGCATTTTCTCTGATTTGATACCGGTGATTGATGAGCCAGGAGTTTCTGTAACTTGACCAATCTGACACTTTTTCTGACACACTTGAATTAGAAACCTTAATGGGGGGGAAGGTAACCTGTGCTTTTTCAGTGAAGGGTTTCCGATTCATAATGTGTCAGAAAAAAGGTGTCAGATGAATAGGTACGGAAACCTCCGGTGACACCTTGCATTTTTTGGGCCAAAAAGAATGTTCCAGGAAGTAGCCCAGTCTTAAATTTTGCAAAGGTCCTGGCTTAGAGAGGGGGGCAGCAGATTTATCCCTCTTGAGATTTCGAAATATTTGAGGGTGAACATCTTCGGCATACAAGACGCGAAGGGTTTGAGAACTTATACAGTATGTCAAAATCCTTTGGACATACGCATGTAAAACCATTACGCTCGCTTTCCCACCAATGATCCAACCATTGGATGCATGCATGCCGCCAGAGTTTCATGCAAGAGTACTATACACCGTCCTGTCCAAGGAATTATGACAACACTGTAGGTGATCAACTGATGACAAGGAGGAATTAGAAAGGGCCCCCAAGTATTGAGCCTGTGGAACACCTGATTAAGGGGAACTTCCTATGGAAGATTTGATATTCAGGGACACCCCTTCTAAGGGCAATTTTAAGAAGGCCAAAAGGGTGTGTCCATAAGGTGACACCCTTTCTGACATACTTTTCTGAACCCTATGAATTTGAAAACCTTAAGGAATAAACCACATTAAACCAATGTGAGTTTATTCGTTTTAAGGTCTGTTAGGTTTCCGAATTCAGGGGTGTTGAAAAGTATGTCAGAAAAGCGGTGTCACCTTGAAACACCATCCAAAAACCGGGTCTAGTCAATGGAGGAGAAACATGCCATGTGATAGGAACCAGCCAAAAACGGCACTGTCAGAGCCCAGCCAGTCTGGCTTTGTGGACACTGAGATGATGGAATGAAGGATCTCTGGCAGCAATTAGATTGGAACAAGGGTGGGGGGTGGGTACATTTTGTGACCCCACTGTGTTCTGCTCCAGTTGAGTCAGCCGCCTTGACGGACTAAAAGTACAGTATCACATGCACGTTATTCCGTCAAGGCTCCTGAATTCAACTGGGAGCAGGCAAATTGGGTGCAGTAAATGTACAGAAATGAGGGTAGCAGTGGTAGTCTTGTGCATTTCTCTGTGTGTCCGGGTGATAGCCAGAGTTTCCGGAACAGGACCCATTGACCCTTTTGTATGACAACTAGGAATTTAGAAACCTTAATGGAATTAAACCTGTGCTATTCCGTGAAGGGTTTCCGGAATTTCATAAGTGGGTCAGAAAAAAGGTGTCAGAGGGGTCAGGTTGGTTACGGAACTCGGTGACAGGCCTTGCTTTTTTGCGGCCAAAAAGAACACCAGGAAGAGCCAAGTCTAAATTTTGCTCAAGGTCCTGGCTAGAGAGACAGCAGCCAGATTATCGCTTTAGTTTCATGAAAAGTCATGGAGGGTGATATCTTCAGCATACAAGATGGAAGGGTTGAGAAGCCTGTAGGAGTATGTCAAAAATCTTTGGACATGTAACTATGTCACGATCGCTTTCCACCATATGATGATGCACCATTGGATGCATGCATTTAAGGCCAAAAAAAAATGTGATTGGAGAACCACCCGACCCTAATTTTGAAAATAAGCCATGTTACAAAAGTATACCCACCTTAATTTTTTATTGATTTTCAAAAATCTATTTTTCAAGTTGTTTGTACCTGATTTTACACGATTTTTCTCAAATATTTTTGGTTTGGGTTTTTTGCATTCTGGTATAACTTTGGCAACTTCTCTTTAAGATTTTCAAATAACGAGTCAAAAGTCTATATTAATAACATTAATAGCCTATGTGCGATGATTTGATGTAGTAATGCATAAAACAAAAAAAATCCGCCCTCCCGCCCTACCCTTGTGCACTGGCCCGTTACTCCCATACAACAATTTTTTGGCGGGGGGTCCTTAGCGCAGTTCCACGCAAAGAGTACTACGTATGCACATGTCATGTCCAAGGAATTATGACAAACATGATGAAGTGATATCCACCGAAGAAAGGAAAATTGAGGGGAAAGAAGGCAGGCGAGGGGATCTAAGAGGGTCACGCCTCCCGGTTAATCTGGCAAAATCTTGCAAAATCAGCCCATTTTGGACAAAAGTTTCGCTGCAGCCCCCTGTAATGTGTCGTTTTTCAATCCTGGATCGCCCCTGGAAGGGTGACAAGTATTGAGCATTGTGGAAAACCTGCATTAATTGACTTTACCTATTGGAAGATTTGATAATTCAGGACACCCTTCAAGGGGCAATTCTTGAAGAAGTCCAAAAAAACCAGTTATAGCAGCTGACTAGCAAACCAACAAGGGCCACAGAGTTTAGAAAGGAGCCGGGGGGTTATACTCATATCAAATGCTTAGCAAAACCAAAAGGGCACAACCAGGTTTCAAAATTAACAGTTGATTCCAGCCGAACTGTTTCGAACCAGTTGAAATCCAGTTGATCCTAAGTTGATATCCAGTGAATCAGTGCTTCAGTGATGGAAAAATGGAAATTTTCACACTAGGTTTTTACTGCCCAGTTGAACTCAGTAAGACAGTACCAACAGTTAAAAACAGTTCAAACCAGTAGTCGTCACGGAAAATAAACAACTTTCACTGGGATCAACTGGAATTTGGACCTGGGCCAGAGTTAGCACAAGGAGACTGGGTGTCAACTCTCTCAAATTCTTTAGCTAAAAACCAAGGCGCACAGAGTTTAGCAAGGAGACCTGGGTTGTTTCATACTTTCAAATTAGCAAAACAAGGGCATAGAGTTAGCCAGGAGACCGGGTTCATACTCTATCAATGCTTTAGCAAAACAAGGGCACAGAGTTATAGCCAGGACGACCGGTGTCAGACTCTATAAAAGCTTTAGCCCAACAACCAAGGGCACAGAGTTAAGACAGGAGACATGGGGGTCATAGATCCAAAATGCTTGAGAAAAAACCAAGGGTAAGAGTTTAGCAAAGGAGACATGGGTGTCATACTCTATTCAAATGGCTTAGCAAAACCAAGGGTACAGAGTTTAGCAAGGAGACCGTGGTGTCATACTATATCAAATTAGCAAAACAAAGGGCACTAGAGTTTAGCCAGGAGACCTGGGGTGTCATACTATACCAAATGCCTTTCGCAAAACCAAGGGCACAGAGTTTAGCCAGGAGCTCTGGATTCCATACTGTATCAAATGCTTTAGCAAAAACCAAGGGCAAAGAGTTTTATAGCCAGGAGACCTGGGTGTCATACGCTATAAAATGCTTTGCAAAAATAAGGGTACAGAGTTTAGCAGGAGACCTGGGTGTCATACTTATCAAAATGCTTTAGCAAAACAAAGGGCACACCCAGGTCAAAAGTACGGTGATTCCAGCCGAACTGGTTCGAACCAGGTGAAATCCAGTTGATCCAAGTTGGATATCCAGTGATCAGTTGATTCGTGATTGGAAAAATGGAAAATTTTCAACTAGGTTTTTAACTGCCACGTTGGAACTCAGCTAAGACCAGTACAAAAACAGTAAAAACAGTTGAAAACCAGTTAGTTCCGTCACGGAAAATGGAACAACTTCCATGGGATCAAATGGAATTTGACCTGGGCGCAGAGTTTGCAAGGAGACCGGGTGTAAGACTCTATCAAATTCCTTTAGCAAAACCAAGGGCACAGAGTTTAGCCAGGAGACATGGGTGTCATACTTATAAAATTAGCAAACCAAGGGCATAGAGATTTAGCCAGGAGACCTGGGTGTCATACTCATATCAAGGCTTTAGCAAAAACCCAAGGGCACAGAAGTTATCGCCAGGAGACCTGGGTGTCATACTCTATCAAAAATGCTTTAGCAAACCCAGGGCCAAGCGTTATAGCCAGGAGACCTGGGGTGTCATTGTCATACTCTATCAAATGCTTTAGCAAAAAAAAGGGTACAGATTTTAGCAAGGAGGACCTGCGGGTTCATCTCGATCCAATGCTTTAGCAAAACAAAGGGTACAGAGTTTAGCAAGGAGACCTGGGTTGTCATACTCTATCAAATTAGCAAAACCACGGGCATTAGAGTTTAGCCAGGAGACTGGGTGTTCATTTACCAAATGCTTTAGCAAAAACAACCAAGGGCCAGAGTTAAGCCAGGAGACCTGGGTTTCTACTCTATCAAAATGCTTTAGCAAAACCCAAGGGCACGAGTTTAACAAGGAGGACTGGGTGTTTTCATACTCTATCAAAGTTCTTAGAAAAAAACCAAGGGCAGAGTTATAGCCAGGAGGACCTGGGTGTCTTACTTATTCAACTGCATTTAGCAAAACACAAGGAAGCGAAGTATGAAGCACAGGAGACCGGGGTGTCTACTCTATCAAAATGCTTAGCAAAACCAGGTACAGAGTTGCAAGGAGACCTGGGTGGTCATACTCATATCCCCCATGCTTTAGAAAAAACAGGGCATAGAGTTTAGCAAGGAGGGACTGTGTGTCATACTCTATCAAATGCTTTAGCAAAACCAAGGGATTAGAGTTTAGCAAGGAGACCTGGTGTCATTACTCTATTTCAAATGTTTAGCAAAACCAAGGGCACAGAGTTTAGCCAGGAGCTCTGGATTCCATACTGTATCAAATGATCTGCTGATCCAAGCCACCGTCGCGTTTCTTTTTCGAGACTGTCATTGATGGTTTTTTTATTGCTGGACAATGAATATGTTTTGATGGGGGGGGGGCGGGGGAGGACATGACCTGCTAATTTGGCATTGGGGGATTTCCAAACAGTAATTTGGGAAACTGCTACATGCATTCAGTATGGCGACGCTGGTATCGTTTATATTACGAATCTCCTCCACTTAAACCTTAGTTCAATAAATATCATGAAATTTTGGAAAAAATTATTGACGTCAAAAATCTGTCGAAGTTAGTGGATTAACCTCGCTGCAAAACAGTGTAATTTCAATAAGGGTCATTAAGATTAAAATTTCATGACAACGCTAGCTATGGCCTTTAGTCAAATCTTTGGCCGAATGGGGTGTAAGAGCGCCTCCTACCAACGTTAAGTCTTGATAAAAGACTAGCATCAGGTTATGCCGGATGTTGATGCCAATTTGATCACCGTTGCTGCTAAGGTGGATGTCCACTCTGTATGTTTGGAGGGCATCAGAGGTGGAGTATCCAGCATGAAACAAACGGTGCTGCTCAGAGATGGGGGTTCTTCAGTGAAAGCAGAAGTATCTAAAAATCACTTATCTTGCCACAGATTAAAAAATCTATTTAGTTTTGGTTTATATTACTGAGACCATCTGACCAGTCGTAACAAGAATCTTTTTATGAGAGAGGGGAAATAATCAGCATGTTCTAGTGGTTTCTTGGCGCTCTTGAGAAAAGAGGAGTAAGCCATGATGCAGTGAGGAATGACAGCAGACCAATTGTGTTCTATAGGGGTTGCCTCCCTTTGGTTGTCTTACTGTATAAGAAAGAAAAGACAATTACACATTCAAAAGGAGGAGGGGTCCGATTTAAATATATGAGTTTTCATCTTGATAGATTGGCCTTCACCCAAAAATGGCATAAAACCAGGTGGGGGCACAGCAAGAGGGGGCAGAATGCCCTATGAAAACATTTTTGAGGGGAAATCAGGAATAAAAACACGATATCTGTTTATATCAGCACCTTTTCGGATTTCTTTGCCATGCAGACCGGGGAGGGAAACTTTGCTTGTGCATCGGGCAGTTGTTTGCACTACCGGGAATTGCCCTCGGAACCAATGGGCTGGATACGTGCATGCCTGTCAAACCCAAACCACATCTGAAAGTTTTCGCAAAAGCATGGCCAAGTGCAGCTGTCCATGGTCAAGCAACATGTTATTTGTCAACTTCATATATTTCAAATAAATTGGATCAATTAGATGGTTGCACTCTCATTTGATGAAGCATATCCTTTGTTCTACCAAGATGATTGGAATGAAAGCATATTTTACTTACACGCACATGAAAAGGCATATATTTGACAAAAGAAAACAACAAAACAGAAAAAGAAAAAGAAAAAAAAATGAAAGAAAAAGAAAGCCTTTTAGCAAAAAAAATCAAATGATGTACATTCCACAGCATTTTAATTTAAAGAATTCCTTTGACTTCTGAACACCCTTCCATGTCTGGTAGACTTTCCGCAGCTGTTTGACATCATACAAATTGTCTATTGTATTTTTAGAACAAATTTTAAGCAGTGGCGCACCATTTTTGACCTGATAAGGGACATGCAAAAGCTATATCTCTGCAAAATTCAGAAAAAATCCATGTGGGAAATCTTGCCATATAGGCTACAAAGGTCATGACATGCCACTTCCTCCATAGAGTTCAAGTTCAGTTTTTAATCAGCATAACATATCGTACATGACAGAAAAGTCATATACAGTATAATAATGACAGTACATAATACAAGAAGTATCAATGGTTAAAACTGTACTAAGATGAACAGGTACGGGATATGATATGCTAGGGACCAGTAATGGAACCTGTAGGGCTTATAGTATTGCTGGCCCTGTATCCATAAGTAACAAAATAGAAATAATAATACAAAAATTACAATCTTATAAAAAATGACTCAAAGAAGGGATGAATAAAAGATTTAATGGTCAATATACATAACAAAAAACAAAAATACACAGAGACAAACACTTAAGGGATTACAGGATACGGAATTGGACAAGAAGACAGACTCTCAAATAACTTGATGAGGTATGTAGTACTGTTGCATAATGAGGAGCAGAGTTGAAGAGGCAGAGAGGGTGAGGAAAAAAAGCAAGGACGGAATAAAGTATAGAAGAAATGAGATGAAAAAAAAAAGTGGAGGGAGAAACAAGGAGTTGGTGAGTAATTTATTAAGAATTAGACTGGTTGATGAAATGTGTTCAAGCTGAGCTTTAAAAGTATTTTTGTTGTAATTGTAGTGCGTGATAGTAGCTTCTGGGAGATCCATTCCAAGTTTGCACGTGATATGAATAAAGTGGCTTTTCAGAGGTAAATTTTTGGGAGGGGAAGATGAAAGTACTGAAGAGTTTGTAGGCTGTTGGTGTTATAGCTATGGATCTGTCTGTTTGTGGTAACAGTTATGCTGAAGTTGTGAAGGTAAGTGATTGTTGTGAAAGTCAAACATGGAAGAGCGCATGTTTGAAGTTGGTTGAGGTGCTCTAATTTACGTGTTTAGTGAGTGAAAATAATGGCAAAGTATGAGTTCTGGGTGGTGAGTTTGTGATAGTGAGAAATGGACCATTCGTGTGTGATGTTTAAGTTTGCTGAGCCTGGTGATGATAGTGGAGGACCCCAAATGATGTTACAGTAGATAAGCGTATGGGAGAATTAGTGTGTTGTAAAGGTGCTTTAAGGTTGTAGTTGGTAGTGGTGTTTAACTATGTAGATTGTACCAATTGGGTGAGACGCTTTGGTTCTAGTGACAGAGTGATGGGTTCATTCATTGTAAGTTTGTCGTCGATTGTAATGCCAAGAAATTTGGTTGAGGGTACCTGGGAGATTGTCTGGGTATTCTATTGTTAATGTGTGATTGTGATTGGGGTTGTGTGTAGAGAAAAAGCATGCAGTTATGTTTTTAGAAACATTGAACGTTTGCGTAGCGAAACCCAATCAGTGAATTTTGCGAGTTCATGCTTCATGTTGTTAAAAAGTGCATGACTATTAGAGTTTTGAGAGAAAAAAAGGTTGTGTCCATATGCAAAGAAGATTAGTTTTAGGTGTTAGAGTGTGGGGTGAAGTCGTGCATGTTAAATGAGGAAATGAAAAGTAGGGGTCAAGGATTGAGCTGGAGGGAAGCCAACTGTGATAGGTTTGATCTGATGCAATGGAGGTACGTAGACGATTGTGAGGGTTAGTAAGGTACTCCTGACCACTCCAAGGCTACTCCACGGTCACCGTAATGATAAAGCTTTGGAAGAAGAATGTTTGGGTCAATGGTGTCGAAAGCCTTGGAGAGATCCAGAGACCCCCATGGTGTGAAGTGATTTTTTAGTTGCAAGGGTGAGGTTGGTTGTTCGTTCAAGGAGAGAGGGCCATGTTTAAGTTGAGCTGTGGGCCTAAAACCGGATTGTTCATCGACAAGAATGTTGTGTTTAGTGAAGAATTAGACAGACGTGTGGACATGAATTTTTTTCAAGTAGTTTTGAAGACGTGGGAAAAACTAGATTTTAGATAAATCATAATTGCCGCAATGGGAGATTTGGTTCAAACGTTAAAATATACTAAATATTCCAACTCTGTTTGTCAAAAACTGTGTCGCCGGCAGTAATTTTTGTTTATTCTGGTTTGTTCCTAATAAAAGAGTTTCCCAAGCAACTGTGCTTACAATCTCCTGGCCTGAGTGGTTTAGAGCAGGCAATTTAAACTGTCCGCATATGTTTACTTCCCCTCCTCTCCTTTTTATTCTTCAATCTTCATATTTCTATTTGGTTTGGTTTATGTGCTCTTTGTTCTGACATCAGCTCAGCTTGCATTGTCAGAACCACTTGATTTCATATGATGCTGAACACGTGTCAGCCTCCTTTTCAGACATCTTTGGAATGGAGTTAAAATGTTTATTCTGCCAAGAAAGACAAAGAATAATAATAATAATATCATATGAGCAAATAAAATTGGCATGTAATATATCATTTCATATTATGTCACAGGCAGATCTCTTCTTAGTAGTCTTCAAAAGTCATTGGTGATGGCTTGTGGTGGTGTCAGGATTATTCAACTGAGGTGGGCTGACCACTGGAGCCCGCATGTATCCATTGATCGGGACGCTTTCCTAACTGGCCCACCTTTGAGGCTAGGGCGGATTGGGAAACAGTCAGGGGTTATCACCCAACTCTTCTCGAAACTGACTCTGATATACATGTACAGTCTGTGACTCTATGTACAGGGGACCGACAGCTTAATGACCCCTCCGAAGGAAGGGATGAGTTCATGATCCATTTGCCAATTACAAGTGACATGGAAGGAGAGTGGTATACAGATCAAATCCAGATTGATAGTACCCGAATAGATCCAGCAAGAGTAACACGACAACACCGGGATTTGACACCGGGATATCAAAATAGTGTGATGCAGCTTTTGGTCACGTTCCTACAATGCATTGCATGTGACTCTATGTATTATTAGTCCAAGCGCATTGATTCATAATATGCTAAAACCTGGAAATACGATCATAACAAGCTGAATTTTCGGGTAGTCTAGATTATGGTAGAATAACATTACTAAAAGTCCCGAAATCCTCCCTGCAGCTCTCTCCAAAATTCAGATGGCGGTCCAAATGGCTTGCCATTTTCCCAATTATCGTATCTTTGAACCAGGACAAGTTGGAAATACAAATAATAGGTTCCAAAACAATGTTTTAAGGCACAAGGAATACAACTGAAATCATTATTTTGAGAGTTCAAACTTACAAGTGACCCCAAAATCAAGATGCAGCCATTTTCTAATTTATCATAAATTATGCAAATTAGGCAAAAGACAAATTAATGTTTTATACATATTTTGAAGACCAAAAAGAATCTATCTAAAAAGCATTTCTAGGTGCCCAAAACTAATAGCTAACAAAAAAAGACAACCTTTGGTAATTTTTTCTAATATTTACAACCAATCATATTAAGAAATACAAATTAAAGAGCCGTAAAAATATGACTAGTAAAGACAGACCAATCTAAAAAAAACATATTATAGGAAAGGCCAAAAATCTAAGGGTTCATGAATATTTATCTGGTGGACAGATGACAGGAATCCCCTCAGCTTCAGCCAGATTGTCCCAGCTGCAACTTTTGGCAGCCATTGCACGTTGGTAGTGACAAATATACGTATCATGAATGATAGTAATTAATATGCAAATATTATGAACGTGCACTAACTTTAAAACTAGCTTAATTTTAATTAGATATGTTGAAAATATGAACACCTGCCCGTCATTTTAACACGTTAATTAAGGGAGAAAAGCCTGCCTAATAAGGGGTGTTTTGCTAGCCCAGTTTCCAAAAATGGTCATATTGTATCTATGGGTTTTACCTATTGGTCCTGATATTGGAAAAGAAAATGTGACATTTCTTCATTTTCAAGAGACGGGCAACTTTATTAGCAAAGAGCGGTTATGATTTTAGTAATTTTTAAGTCCCTGGGTTTGTGCTCATCCCCTTGACGTGGTTACGAAAAACATAGCTTAGATAGGAATGCCCACATTTAAAAGTTTTGTCCATTAAGTCACTCTGATGTATTAACCTTGGCAACATATTGCCGATAATGAAGGAATAGGCCTTCAGGTTGTGCCTCTTCTCCTTTTAAATCTTTGTGATCACAGTTCTTCCGGGGCAGACCCTTTTGGCATCTTGATGAGTACAGCTTATAGGTTGCATAGACACAGATCACATTAGAGAACTGTTTAAAGTTGCTTTAGGATTTCTTTTTAACCATACCAGACTACCAATCACATAGATGGAGGGGCCGCTGTATCCAACCCAGGTAACCCTTAAACCAGATCAAGTCTCAATCCTAACTCCTTTCATGTGTGCTGTAGAGGCCGTCCAGAAGAAGATGTTTCTATGGCAGACCCCTTAATGTATCAACAACTCCAGCTTAGGAGAGACAGACGAGCTGGTCAGCTTTATTGTCATGGTTTCCGTGTTTCATGTGGTGTAAGGGGCGGGACAACTAGATATACTACAGATATGTACAATTCCCCACCCATCCTTTAACAGTCCTTTTCAACATTAGTGAAATTCAGCTTGCATCGGAGAGAAGGAGAAGGGAAGAAGAAAGAAGAAAAACTATAGAAATCAATTACTTTCTACATTAGGACTACTGTGTGCACGGCTTGGGATATTAGTCTTCAGTCTTCATGATCTAACTGATGCGTATGATACAGTCTGGCAACGAGGTTTGGTCTCTATCTCAAGCTACTCAAAGAATTCCCTGATGTCAAGCTGTCAAGTTTCATAAATGATGCTCATCCAAGATCAGATCTTTTGTTCCTGGATGCTCAAATGGGTAATGCGAGAAAGCGCAAACTCGAATGGTGTCCCACACGGTTCTGTCCTGGCACCAGTCTTTTCAACATCTACATCTCAGAAATGCCACAGAGAGATGTTCGCAGTATTCACGCAGATTATACGGCACTTGGACTGGCTGCTGATTCTTGAGGGCCTTCTTAGAAATGGTTTTGTTGCAGAAAGACCTAATCACTGTACGCCAATTCATCCCCGATGAACTTGAAACTCAGCAAATCCAAGACCGTACGCTCTGTTTTTCACCTTTCACCTAACATCAATCTAGCGGGATGGAGATAAACTGTCACACGACTCAACACCGAAGTACATTGCTGTCATAATGGACAGGCAGCCTTACTTTATCAACAACACCAAGGACAGTCGCTGACAAGACGCAGTCTTGTTAGAATCTGACAAAAATTCTGTGAAAAATAGCTCCTCTAAACTTTAGGAGGTACTTTCAGATGATCAGCTACCATGAAGTGGGAGAGTCGTTAGCCTAATCCCCCCCACCTCACTTTGCTACCCAACATGGACATGCAGTAGCAGTATTCCTACGATCATACGGGATCGATTGACATATGGTCTGACGCATTGGTCATCTCTACCTGACCTAAAGCAGTTTGTGGGACAGGCCCATCAAGAAGCCCAAGGACTGTGACGTTAATAGGGAGCATGGGTCAAGCTAGAACTGGCCTGGCCGTAACAAGCACTTCTTCAAATTGCGATGGTTGTAGAGCCACAAACCATTAGCCATATCATAGAGACTGTGAGGTCTAAAGACTCCAGGTGGAATCAAACCGTATCAAACCTGGAATACAAACGGCGCATCAGTCACAGTTTCCACACTTATTCACGGTTTAAGATGGATGGGTAGCATCTGCTCAAACTAAAAGGGTATGGCGACATGTGCACAATTAGAAACAGACATCTCATACAAACAGACACTTGCTAAAAACCTGATAATTTGTAGGGGGGCAGTTGCAAGAAACATCTTGGTTTTTTATGGAAACACCCTGAAACACCTCAAGTACAGTAAAAATGCTGTGGTCAAACTTGCAAAATCATGCACAACATTATTAGATGTCAATGGTGATGAGATTGTGCCAACATCAAATTACATCATTGTTGAATGAAGATGCTGCACAACTACTCCTCTCCCCCACTTTATATCTCGACTTCGATGGACGGTGTCAATTGTTGAAAAATATTGTAACCGGAAACTCTTATATTTGTGTATCAGTTGATACCATAATAAGATGAACAAGTTGTTTTAAGCCATCTGGTTGTGGCTACTATGAGTTTTGGACAATCAAAAATATGCTTCATTAAGATTACCGGCTTTAAAACATAGTTAGAACTAATTTGTACTTTAATTGCTGACTTATCAAGTTATATGATACAATCAGAAAATGGCGGCCATTTGGGACGCCATCTTAGTTTAGGCTATGTGTGAGTTTTTAAGTCTAAAAACTAACAACTTTTATTAGATTCCGTGTGCCTTAAAACATATCTATAGACAAGGTTTGTATTTCCAACTTGTCTGGTTGGAAGGTTATGATAAAATAGAAAATGGCGGGACATTTTGGACGCCATCTTGGATTTGGAGAGAGCTCCAGAGGATTTTTGGGGACTTTTAGTATGGTTATTCTACTCATATTCCGGACTATCTGAAAATTCAGCTTGTTATCAGCTCTTTCCAGGTTAAAACTAATGCTCTTGCTATATACTAAACATTTATATGTCATTACTTATGGATAAAAAGTGTTGAAGTTAAGAACACAAAGAATTTGATGAGCCTTTTACAATTGAGTGTAAAAGCCAGGGTTTTGATTTGTGTTAACAATACGGATTTTCGGTCTGGGATCACATGACCATCTTGAAGTGAAAAAATTTCCAAACCCAGGGCATTGGGTGATGGGAGATTTCTCAATACACCATCTTGCTAGTGTGGTATAAAGCACACTTACTGCCTGCTTACTATTCACACAATAACAAAATACCATTACTCCTTTTTCAAAACAAGTAAAGATGAAAAAAAGGAAGTTTAGGAGTCAGGCCAGTTTGTAATAAGCATTCCGAGTGTTTTAATGACCTTCACCAAATAGCGTCCTACCATTTTCAGTCATGACCTCTCACCGATATACTGTGGTAACTGTAACCATGCGTGAAGGCCTACATGAAATGTCTGTCAGGTACAAGTGGACTCTTGTACTGTAACCAGGTTTATAGGTGAGCTTTTTCGACAGTTAGTTAGTTCCATTTTAAGGCCTTGCATACACTTTTGAGAGCTTAAACTTGACTAAACCTTAAAAAACTATGATTAATGCCTTATAATGGTAGCTAACATCTCAAAGATCACAGAATGATCAGGTCATGTGACGTACACCAACGACATGAGCCATTGATTTACTTAGTTATTAATGTAACAAAGTTTTTCCCTTTCATCAGTTGAAACAAAAGTGAGCAGCACTACTCAATGTTTTTAATCCAATCAATTCAAAACCTTTGAAGAGATTTTCCAAAACATTGTTTTTTTGCAGGTTTAAGTTCTCCTTCACAAGCGCTTTAAAAGATTGTAAATCTGATAACAGCATTTATAGGACAATACTTATGTCATTTGCGATTTATTCTTAATAATAATAGCAATAGTTAAAATTAAGGGGACACAAGATAATTCCAGAATCAACTCGAGGTTATGCATATACACGACCGAAAATCAAAGCATGCTTTTCTCTGGGGACTATAACGATAGCAGGCAAATTCAAAACATAGTTTTTGTTTCTCTCTCTTTTACTTTTTTATGCAATAAATCTTTGAAACGTTCTCGCTAAGTGTTCTACAACCAATCAAGTGCAAATTGAGAGAAATTTGAATCCTAAAAAAAATCTCCTCCTGTCCCTTTAAACAAAGAAGTACTTAAAAGAAGTCAAAAGTACATTTTCTTTAAAAGCTTTTAAAAACACAGGTTCATGCAATAATCAGAGGGCATAAAATAAGTTATACCCTTTACACCTATAATCTGTATTTTATAATAACCCTAAGGCAACCAAATCTCACAAAATCTCACAGCACTGAGTGAGAAAAATGCACTAAGTCCAGAATGTAGCAATGACATTATCAAACTAAGACTCACCTGCAAAAGTGTTTCAAAAATGCAATAAAAAATAAAACCCGCATTTGGCATTAGCATTTTTGCAAACTAAAAAAAAGGGCATTTCACATTGATTTTTTTCACATTTCTTCTGAGACAATTTTTTTTAGCTTAAAGGCTGACTCGGAGATTTCCTGAGGAGGGCTTTTGCTAATTGTAGGGCTATCCTTTACACTCATTTTGGTAAAAAAATGGACAATACCACTTTTGCCGAGGGTGGGGTACGTCGTCAAAATTTTGGGTATGGTTTGGGGTTGGTGCAACCTCCAAATGAAACTTCCTAGCTAGTTCTAATCAGAATGGCTTCTCCTTTTACAAGTCCATGGTTCGATCACTAATAGCCTCGTACCCAGGGACCCCAGATTTTAGTGGAAGTGGTCAAAATTTTAGTATCTGAAGAAAGCTAATATTTTTTTTGTCATTTATCCTAAGAAATCTTAGGGCTAAAGGATGTTTGGTTTGGATGTTATGAGTGAAAATATGCCCGTTTTTGGTCGACCAATATTAAAGGGATTAGCAGCGATTTGCTAATCCGAAACGTCGAAAAAATCTTCAAAATTCTTATTTTTTATATTTTTGTTACTGGCATGGATATGCGAACATAACCTGCAAGTGGTTGGCTTGAAATCCGTGCATTAAAGACAAGGCAGTACTTTTTATCTGATTCTGTAATTTCTATACGTGCATATCAAAATTCAGACTTGAGATCAAAAAAGCCTTTCCCGGTGAATATCACAGATTTTCAGCGTGATATTGTGCACCATGATCAATATAGTTTGACCACAAACACAAACATTATTGATCTTTGTTTATTCTGTACTGGTGTAAACCAGAATCAGCTGTTTAGTGAAGATTTTGAGATGTCGTCACTGTATGTCTATTTGCAGGAGACGGTGTGACAAATTTCCTCAAATACTTCATTTTTTCACTATTTGGTGGTTTGTTTCTACATTAAAGCAGTTATATGGAATTGTACACACTTATCCCTGATTTATAAGTTAAAAACATGCATTTCCACATTTTTTCGATTCTCTCGCATTATCGCTGCTAATCCCTTTAATTTTACAGAGTACTCTATGGGGATTACAAAATCATGTTTTTAGCTCTCACTTCAAAACGGGTTGAAATATCGGTGCAAAATTTTACAGATGGCCTAATCAGGTGAAGTCCATTCTATCAAGATGAATAATTTATAGACTTAAATCGGGTCATCTCCTTTTAATATAACCAAAACAAATGACAACTATTTTTGAATGATTTGGGGCTAACATTTGAAAATTTATAAATTTTCAGCAAATATTGACCTGGAGTAATTCTAAGTTTCCTGGGATTAAAATGTCAATGGGACATCCCAAAAATGGAGGTTGGTACTTATTTGGTATCAGTAGAAAGAGGAGACCATAGCTATACACTGATACCAAATTTACCACCACTGTTTTTTCTTTATCAAAGTTATAGCAGGCGGGGGTTTCCAGACCATTTTCAATGGAGGTAATGCCGGCAAACTGGTCCATTTGCCGGGACAATTTTGAAAATTATGCAGCAAAGGTTATTACACCCAAATTTTGTTTACCACCGGTTAAAAAATGAAGGGGGGGGGGTCCAACTTAACTTATACCCAGCACTAATATAATACCATTATCAAATTTCAGCATATTATTATTATTAGCAACCAAAAGGACATAATATCTTATGAAAAAATCAGTAACAAAATGATTTATTCAATTGTTTACATTAATGCCAATTTGCCGACAAGTCAACAATTTCCCGATTAAAGCCAAATTTTGCCGACAACATTCTGTTAATAGGGGTGTCACCCCCACACCAGGAATGGCCCTGAAACTGATAGCAGGTTGCAACTCCCAATTAGATGTGTTACGGAAAATATTTTGGAGGATTAAATTTCAAATATACATGTTCATGTCCTATTTCCACCTCCAAGTCTCTATATTAACCCTGCACCCAATATTACCCTTTAAAAATTGGCACAGGTGAACCTTCTAAAGCTCTTCTAAACCTTTCTTAAAAGTAATTCTCTGATAGCAAATGCTTTACACATGGTAGTAAAATCAAATTCAAACCACTCAAAGCATGTCAAATGTGGTATCATTAATCAACAGAATTATTTTCTTTAAAAAATCAAATCAAACCTTACAACACTTACATTGCATTTCAGAAAAAAAATTACATGACTGGCAATATCAAGAAGTCTGGTTCTTGTGTTCCCATATATACCTGCTAACACCATGGTCTATAGTCTGAATATTATAATACTATTCAGACATTACTACATAAGGGCAATGTTTGGGACATTTCATTTTGTTTAGAGGGTTGATTTCATGTGGGTGGTTATCTTGTGGGTGGTGTATTGTTTACATGATAATAATATTACAGGAAGGGCAGATGTGTCTAGTGTTAACCTTTGAACATGCATTTGATGAATCAATATTTTTATTAAGCCCAAAAATAATTGTATTTATGGAGCTTTATGAATAAATAAAAAAAAATAACCTTGGGGTTGAGTTTGTCAGAATTAGTTCCCCTTCTTAACTTATTTGACCAGCCAAATCAAAACCTAATCTCCATTTGTTAGAGTAAGCCAAAAATATCTTAACACTTAAGTGCATTCGTCTGTACTCCCATTGGTGCTCTTTGAAAACCATATTACTGTTGGATTTTTTTTACCAAAACTCGGGTCATTGATGGGGTACATCAACATGACCACATAACAGGAGAAAAACTCGGGTCATTGATGGGGTCATGGTCACATTTAACTTGTTTAGATGAGTTTCAATTTTTTGTGAGTGAAATAGGTACAATTTTAGACAAAAATGAAGAACTTGTTAAATGCTGTTCTTGTTTGTAACTATGCTGTAGTACATGTGGAACTGTATTTTTGTGAAAATTTCATATAGAATCTTGCAACCAAGGTTTTTCTAAATCAAAATTGTATGAGGATTCCAAAAATCATGGGTGTCATTTTTTGAAATGTGTTCTTGGATGTATACTAGGGGGCAAGGTTTATACAGGGGTCAAAATATAAAAGGGGGCAAAATGTGTTTTAAAGTATACCATCAGGTTCAGTACCTTTCAAGGATCTACATAAAGGTATAGTTTGCCCTACCTGAGGGTTATAGTACAAGAGTTACAAGGCAAAATGGGTTCAAGGTCACACTGGGGGTAAAATTTCAGATTCATCGGTTTGTTTTAAAAATGGTGCCAAATTGTTCGTCTTACTGTACAGAAGCCGAAAATATACAGGTCGCATTGTCAATGACGTTTTGATGATAATTAAGAGGGCAAATATGGCCGTGGTCCACAGAGTCTATGGGAGACCACTAGTCATATCTGTAAAAGTCTAGCTTTGAAAGGTGAAACATAGAATCTATATACATTTTCTTACTTAGTATGACCCAATGAACGATTTAAACCAGTTTCAACAAAATCGGACCATTCTATAAATAATGACCTTGAACTTTCTTGAGCCTATTGTACTAAAACAATAGGTATTAAATATGGCAAACCATACCTTTTTAGAAACCTTATATGCAACTGAACAGATTGGTATAAATTTTAATACAATTTAAACACTTTTATTGTTTACCCCTGTACAAATTTCCCCCTTATAAAACACCCAAGAACACATTTAAAAAAATGATTTTCAGATTCTCCTTGAAATTCTGTTTTGGAAAAACATTGGTGTCAAAATTGTATATGAAAAAACCTAAACCAAAACATTTATTACATTTCCCCGTGTACTACTGGTCGATTTAAGGGATTTGACACTCCCCTGGTCAATGTTGAATCCTGTAAATCTGATTTTCAATGGAGAGTAATCCAACATTGATTGGTGGGGTGGGGGAGGGGAGGGTGGGTAGGATATATACAATGCTGTGAAACTTTTATAATTATAAAAAACACTTAGATATGGGTGATTCAATTTATTAACTTTTCCTTGAGTTGTCGAGTGCACGGATGTGATGGGGATGAAAAAAAAATCAAATTGCAACCAGCAACATATGGTACTCTCTATAGGCGATCTAAGTGATTGAGCTAACAAACGGAGTTGATAGAAAACTTCATTTGTAAAATACTCAAAAGCAAATCCTTATTTGATCTTTGTAATATATTTGTTACATTACTGTCAATAAATTGTATGACTCATAAAATATTGTAATGAGACCCAAGTCCAAGCCATTTCTAACTCAGGCCAAGCTATTTCTGTTCAAGCCATTTCAGTTCAGGAACCAGGTTAAATATTATAAAAAGTAAATATTTAAGTCCAACAGAGAACAAGCAATGACATTATTATCCATAGCAATTATTTTTGTGATAAAAGTGCCAATAAAAATCATTGGTAACCCTTATAATGCATTTTTATGAATTTCATTTTACCCGGCTATACCTTAGAGTAAATCCCTTTTGAATGAATTTCATTTTACACTGCTTCCTAATAGTAAATCCTTTTAAAATTTGGTCTATTTCTTTATCATGACTCAGGAGAGTAAAGGAATATTCGGCTAGCAAGTCCCCCAAAATGCATTGCCACCTGCAATACATGTATAACAGTGATTGAGTTATGTACAGCGTGTCTCAAAAAGAATTGTGCTGTGATTCTAATGGCTTGCGCCCTCTTTAGGATCACTCAACCGTGGAATTTGTGTTGTCAGCATACAGGTTGTCCCAAAAAATGTTAACACTCGAAACGACGACATTTTGATAAAAAGAAAAGTACGCATTGGGCTTTGTTTGGTATCCCTTTAAAGCCAATAAAATAAGCTTTAATATACCACTTATTTCATTCCAATCTGATACGTAAAATAAAAGATATGCTTCATCAATTATTAGAGGGCAAAATCAACTTGGTCCGATTTCCGCCTTAGAACATTTGGAATGCATGATGCAACATGAATACACTTGGCTTCATAGCACATCTTCTTTCCATCTTAAAAAGAACACAAATAGATTTTGCAGTGTTTTTCAATTTAAGAAAGACCTCGATATTCCTGCCACCGTGTTTTACCAAACGTTCATCGTTGTATCTACCACAACTGCTCTTCTAAAAAGAGAAATGTTGGCTTGAGTCCTTGCTCTTCTGGTCCGTGGATCTGTATGGCGTGCCACTGGTGTCTTTATTTCCAATTCTGCCTGCTTTATTAGTCCATGTAGGCTTATTTTCATAAGTTTATCTTTCTTTTTTGTTTACTTTCATGTTTTTGTTATTTATTCTGTCTATAGAATCATAACATTTCTTGGGAATCCAATAAAGAAGTTTCTGATTGTTTGGGTTAACTTGGTTTGATTTAACATTCTGGGTAATTCTTAGCGATTTGATAGGGCTACTAACTCTGCTAATGAAAGTGAACTGATTAATATTTAAAAAATACATAGTATTGCTGAGCATAAAGACAATGATCATACTTTATGACAATAATTAAGTTCAAAATGGATTGTAAATATCTTCAATAGGTTCAATTACCAATCAATAACACAATCAATAACCCAATTTTGAGTATGTTACAAAATCATGTTTCACACAATCTTATAAATGTAACCACTGCAAATCGGACCAATCCGAATTTGTACTCTCCTTTTTGACGAAGCATATCTTTTGTTCTACATATCGCATTGAAATGAAATAAACGGCAAATAAAAGCATATTTAGTTAGCTTTGAGAGCATATCAAAAAGAGACCCATGCGTACTTTTATTATTTACAAAATGTCTGTGTTTCGAGTGTTAACATTTTTTTGGGACAGCCTGTATAGCCTTGTAAATTATCTTCTTATCCTGCAAAACTTAGACACATTCATCAACACCTTGTCCAAATATCGGCAGTTATGCAATATCATTCCTATTTCAACTTCTGCCAATGGGATTTACACAGTTAAGGGAGAAAACTTGAACTGAACATTCAGCATAGATCTCTAACCATAAATTGTAGAGAGCATCAACTAAAGTATACATTTTTGGAATCCTTATGACCAGGCAAACCATTCTGTGTGCTTTCTTCTAAAAAATGGAAGCTTTCTATAATTAATGTCCATATGACCTTTCATGATCCCAACTTCACTTATGCGACCCTTGTACCACTTCATCTACCCCTTCAGAATGTCCATCATGCTTTTTTGTGCAAGCCATAGTGTGTAAGGAATCTCTAGTATGTGCCTGTCCACCTTCCCCTTAGGTTGTAGTTGCTGCTACAACTTGGGTGGAAATGGCCCACTCTTTTGCTGGTTTCTTCGAAAAATGTCTAAAATTTAAGCTAGTTTAGATGAAATTTGACAAAAGTTTCTTCTGGTGGTGAGGTGTTTAAAAAAAACACCAAAGCACAATAGGAGGGAGGTGTAGGTCCACCTCTACGCAAATGTCTGTGCAAGCGGAGACCACTGGTCCCAAAAAATGTCCACTTCTTTCAATGTTTCACACCCCAAATAAATTCTGCGTATGTGCCTGTACCATGTGTACGGTGGATCAACTATAACAATGTTCCACTTTTGCTGAAAGGCATACCAAATAGTTTGTTTTATCGCAAGGACTCTCTGTGTATAGTTTTTGCAATATACACTTTATGGTAAGAGAGCTATTGTCTGAATGCTCAGCTTAAAGTGACAGGAGGAGATTTTTTGGGGGATATGAATTTCTCTCAAATTTCACTGGATCGGTTGTAGACCACCTACCGAGAACGTTTGGAAGGTTTATTGGACAAACAGGTGCAAAAGAAAACCGCAAACCTTGTTTTGACTTGCCTGCTATCGTAATCGTTCCCCCATAGAAAACCATGCTTTGACTTTCTGTCGTGCACGACAGAAACTACTAAATCATCATCTTATTACATAAAGACGGCGTATTCGGCTTATTCACTTCAGGTGTGATCTAATACATTGGTAAGCATTCCAAATATGTAAAAAACCTAGGTGCGAGAAAAATTAGGGGCGCTTCTTTCTGGAAATCTCCTCATGTCTCTCTAAGTATTTCTCCCTTCACACCTTAACTGTGTAAATCCCATTAGCAGAATTTGAAACAGTATGAGCTTACATAACTGGCGATATTTGCATAAGTTGTTGATGGAAGTTTCTAATTTTTGCAGGATAAGAAGACAATTAACTAGGCTATATGCTGATTACAAAATTTCACGGTTGAGTGATCCCAAAGAGGGCGCAAGTCATGAGAATCAGAGCACAATTTTTTTTGAGACACACTGTATAGAAAATTAATAAAGTAAGGTTTAAATTGCTACGTTCTAGAATTCCAACAGAACTTGCGTTCTCTAGTAGTTGTACCTTGAAGTGTAATAAAAATAGAATACTTTGAAGGTATTTCGCAGGGTTTTGTATGTACGGAAAGCTAAAACGTCTGATTTTAAAATGAACTAGAATTTCGCGGTTCTCGGCTTTCACGCTTGCTATATTCAAAGAATATAAGCTGTGGGCCGCCCCATGACCTTTGACCCTGGCACGTGACCTTTGATCTCATCAACATATGAGGGATCGCATGGTGCACCTATGACAAAAGTTTGGTTCCAATTGAACTTCAAGTTTTCAATTTAGATGAATTTTACATTTTTAGCCCATTTTTCAACTTGACCTCACATGACCTTTGACCTTTCAACATGACCTTTGACCTCATCAACATATGACGGATCCCATTGTGCACCTATGAGAGAAGTTTGGTTCCAATTGAAGTTAAACTTTTCAATTGAGGTCAATTTAAAAAAAAACTTCACAATTTGTGACACACACATCCACACATGCACACATACACACGCACAACGGATTGCTAAGTGGTCCTGCCAGCTATAGCTGGCAGCCCACAAAAAACGCACTATTATGTACAATTTAATAGTAATTGAATTAATATACATAGAAAACTAATAAAATAAAGTTTAAAATGCTACGTTCTAGAAATCCAACAGAACTTGCATTCTCAAGTGGTTGTAGATCGAAGGGCAAAAAACAGCTTTTTTAAGGTATTTCGCAGGAGCTAAAACGTATAATTTTAAACCAAAAGCGCACTACTATCTACAATTTAACAGTAATTGAATTATTCATGTATAGAAAATTAATAAGGTTTAAAATGCTACTTTCTAGGAAACAAACAGAACTCGCATTTTGAAGTGGTTGTAAATTGAAGTGTAAAAACCGGCACTTTTGATGGTATTTTACCACTGTTTCTACAGCTAGTGAGCAAACGAGCCACATTTTACATAATGAGGTGGAGAAAGGGTTGGGAGGTGGAGAAAGTGAGTGTTGGGTGGAGAAGGCGGTGGGTGTTGGAGAAGGGGATGTGAAACATATCCCCCTAAAAATCTCCAGTCCCTTCTACATCTCCCAGAAATTTTAAACTGGATGGTATATCTCCACACTGTAGTTTTCAACGCCACTACCAAAATCCAATTTACTGCGATCATTACCAAATTAAATTCCCAAAACAAATAAAGCATATCCTAGTGCACACAGTACAGCATTTACATTCTGCCTGTTATCTCAAAATCGTCCCTCAAAGTTCAATAGAACAGTCCATAAATGGAAAAATGGACACGGAAAGTACATAGGTCGTGTTTATTTCTATATTTATCTCTCAGATTACTGAATTTAACCACTCAGGAATGGAAGTGGAGGAAAGTTCACCTACTGTGAGAGATTTTTAAAAACCTTGCAAGTGGTCATAGAGGTGAGGTTCAATGGTTGGCAGCGGTAAGTGTAATTTACATTCTACCTTCTACCTTTTGGGACCTTCTGTTTTGGAGTAGGTATGTGGTGAGTTCACTTGACTGTCAAGAGCCGGTCCTGCCCATGTCTAAAATCATCTTTGTTGTGTTTGTTATAAAGTTACATTTGAAATTAACAGATAAAGGAGCTGTACTGCACAATTTATAGAAAAATATGTGCTGTTGAGTGTTGACCTAAACACTTATTAGGATTATTTCTGAGCTGTGTGGATGTCCCTTCTATACAGGAATAACCTGACATAAATTTTTTGATTGTCCAGTATTATCCTTGATAGTTACACAGTATGCAAAGGGATATATTAACTGCAGCCTACCACAGGGACTAAAGGAATGTGACAGTGGCCTGTTCATGGACTACTTTCTTGTCAGATGTCATTTTCTTCCATACAAATCCCAAAATGCAATGTAGTAGCCCTATATGGTACACTAATGGTTAGAATACCCCGGGGATACCACAAGCCTGGGATCATAAGGACTTTGCCAAATTTATCAAAGTATAAGTTACAATTTTCATCACAGTGCAATATGTAAACATGAGATTAAACACAGGGAAATTCATGATGCCACAAAATGCATGCAAGGATTTTGTTTTTTTTTGAAAGAAGAAACACTTGTCAAATGATTTGATTTATACAGTTATGCCTCCCAATGATTACAAGAGCCAGTACCTTACTAAACTTAGTCATATACAGCTTAAAGATACAACAAAAAATAGTCTGAAATGAGTGGCCCCCCAATGAGCTGAAGACAATTTTGTTAAAGTGAGTGATACAGCCACGATTCCTACTATAAATAAGATTGTCTCAGATGTAGAAGGTAGAATGTAAATTACAATTACCGGGTTGGCAGTGTATACTTGTACTGAAATCCCTAATACAACTGGAACAAGGATAAGGTTAAGTATAGTATGAACTTTGTCCCAAATTGAAAGAGAGACACTCATAATCACCAATTGATTTCAAATTAGAAAATGGATTACTGACAACCAATACGTATTAAATTCCAAAGTGGTGTTTTTCATACAGATATTTTCCCCAAAATCCAAGAGAGTGTAAAAAACGTTTTGATTTGTTGTTCCACGTTTCCCTAAATATGGCGGATATAAAAGGAAAGCAAAACAGATAACTTGTCATTTGCACTCAGAACGGAATACAGACACAGACCAAAAGAATTATGGCTTCAAAACAGCCTATTAATGGATTGTAGGGTTTATTAGGGGTTTCCTTAAAATTTTTATGGAGGAAAAATCATGGCGGTTGTGTGGATCGGAAATGGAGATTAAAGTCGATGGAAGACAGTGGTCTTTGAAATATTCAAAGAATTGAGACACCCTGTGAAATGCCATTTACGATAACTCACACGGTTTACGTAAACCATGTGTAAATTACGGTTCACAGGTAGCGTAGTAGTAGTTAAACCAAAGTTTTAAATCCGGGTTTTGTCCCCGCAACCGGGCCGGTGGACCGGATTCACCTCACTCTCATAGCAATCGCCCTTCTCCCTCCTTCAACTTCGCCCGCCCGATTCAATGCATCCCCCACCATCCAACCAACCCTCCTACCTCTCCTCCCACTTGATTCCTCATGTCCTATTTGTAGGGCCACTCTTCCTCAAACCACCCACCTCAAACTCAAAAAGCCCTTCTTTAAAACATGCTCTCATCCTTCCTCAGCACGTGCCATCATACCATCTTACACCATTGGCATTCGCCAGTCGGTCGGCCGCCTCTTCCAAACCCAACATCTGCATTCAAGTCTCCGTTTCTGCCTATCCATTCAATTTCACCCCACCACATTGCTACTCACCATGCTATCTCTGCCCTTCTCAAAAATCCCCATCTCATTTTCACTTCATGGCACCATGGTCTCACTCCCATACCGCATCACTGATCTCACACAATTCCTATACACCATCCCTTTCTCTTCAAAGGAAATCTTATCCCAAGTAACGAATATCACATTTCTCTAAACTTCACCCACCCATACCTTACTCTGGTGTCACAGACGGCCTCACATCCACCACCCGCCACTAATCCTGTCACTAGGCTATTTGAAACTCCTTCACTGTTTCCACCTCATCACTACAACTTTTTCCCCCTCCTTTCCCACTTCCTCAACTCCCTTATTGAGCTTCCACCACACAAGTCCCTTGCAAACTTGGGGCTCCCTCTCTTCATCTTTGTGCATCTCCATGTATCCAGTTCCCACATTTATTACACAACACTGAATTGCCCCTCACCCTCCTTTCCACTATTCCACATGGGTCCACCTTACTCACTAACACTCCCCCTCCTCCACACTCACCATCACTTTAGTCTTCCCAAGGTTTACCTTCAGGCATTACTCTCAAATGCTTTCTTCCACTTCCAAAAAACTTCTCCTCCAAAAACCCTCATTGTCTCACACATTAAACTAAAAATCAGCATACAGCATCTCATTCATCAAACCTTCTGTTTGCAATCTCGTAACCACATCAACCACATGCAAACACCCAACGGCCGACAGCCCAGAACCCTGATGCACACCCACCCTCACCTCACCACTCCTTCAGGGACAACTCAAGACCCTACTCTAACTTTGTTTTTGCTCATTCATACAGAATCATCACCGCTATAACCACAACTTTTCTGGTATGCCCCTCTTCCTCATTGCCCACTCAATCACTTTCCTCTGGACTCTATCAAAGGCCTTCTCAAGGTCACAGCACATTATACAGCTTTTCCCTTTGCTTGATATTCCTCTTGGCATCCTCCTCAAAATGAACACGCATCTCACGTTTCCTTCCCTGCTAAAAACCAAAATTGCATCTATCCACTTCACTATCCTCCGAATTCTGTTCTCTAGTACCCTCTCCACAATTTTCATCGCATTCTCCAACAACCTTCACACCCCTCTACGCACCACAGCTCATTGCATGTTTGTTCTTTTCCCCCCCCCCCCCCCCCCCCTTTTCCTTAAAAATTGGACCTAACCACACTCACAGCCCCCTCCACCGGCATTCCTCCATCCATCTAACACCCTCTGGCACACAAAACTCCCTCATCACACCAATTCCTATATCTCCAATCACAATAATCATCTCAACACTCACTTCGAGGGTCCAGGCAGCATTTTCCTGTTTGCATTTTCCAATGCATTTACCACTTCTTCTCGACTGACTTCTAATACCGGCCCTTCAAACACAGTCAGCCTCACCCCTATGGAGCCCATTCATTATCCTATTCATGATTCTCTCCTATGCTTGTCCTACCTGCCTCTATCTTTCTCACTGAAGTTCAACTTTCATTCACTTCCTCTCATACATTTTCCCCCTTAAACATCTTTTCCTTCCTTTTTCATTGCCCTTCACTTACTTATACACCTTGTTTGGGTTTCCTAAACTCAATCAACCATTCTCAAGTCTCCTCCTTCATAGCCCTCGAAACCACTTGCTTTGGCTCGCTTCTTCAAGCTCTTATACCTCAATTTATTCTCTTCCGTACCAGTTCTCCTCATTTCCTTATTTACGGCATCTCTTTTCCCGATCGCACTCCGTCACTCATCATTCCACCCACCCTGTATCTTCCTTTTCTCCTCCCTTTTTTTTTCCCAAACACCTCATCCGCATGTAACACACTTCCTTAAACACCCCCACAGATCGGACACATCCCCCACAAGCCGCCCACTCTCATATCAAATTCATCTTGTCTCACTTCTTCTTTCAGATTCCATACTTTCCTCCTCACATGCACTACCTTCCTCACCACTGGTTTCACCTCATCTTGTCCACATCGGCAACCACCAACCTATGGTGTAATTCCAGGGGAGGATTACCTAAATTCTTCAAAAAAAAAAACTTTCTCCTCTCCTTACCCACAAGTACAAAGTAAATCTGACTCGTTTCCTCCTGAACTAAAAGGTCTTTCCTCTCCTTTTGTTCCTCTTTCTTAACCACGTATTCGCTATGCACATCTTTTCTCATCAAAAAACTCTAACAGCATCTTCCTTCCAGGTTTCTCGCCCAAAAACCAACCCGTTCCTCCGTTGAAACCCCCCCAAAACCCAGCGATCACTTTCCCACGTGCCCATTGAAATCACCAAAACAGAGAACTAATTCACCCACATTTTGCATATCCCATTCCCCTGCCATCTTATCATAAAAATGCTCCTTCTCTTCATACTCTCTACCGCTCTGCGGAGCGTAGCCGCAAATGAGCCTCACTACCTTCTCCTCAAAAAGCAAATTACCACCGGTCATCACCATAATCCTCCTCTTTTCACCCCACGACCTTCTCACAAGTTCCTCCTTAACCAATAGTCCCACTCCCCCCAATCCGTCCGTATTTCCTGCCCACCACAAGCTACATGACAAAAGTACATGTAACACGGTTGCCATTTATAAGTTGTTTTCAGGTTATCAAGTGTACATCTTTCTTGCCATAAATTTCTCGAAAGGTCCAACGGTGGTGGTTGTGAACGTGTGCTCCAATCTTTTATGACAGTATTATTTCAGGTCCATACAGCCCCCAATTTTCGCCCTCCCTACCCCTAACATTTGAGTAGACACTGACAAAACTAGTAAAGTTCATTTAGCGACTATTTGGCAGCATTTTTGACGTTCCTCTGCCTGTATTCCTTCTGCGAGTACGATCGGAAAAGTTTGTTCTCATTAGCCAGCCTTCTTTAACCCGCCATATATAGGGATAATGATATCAAATTAACCGTTTGTCGCAGGACTTGATTATGGGAAACATCAACTGTTTGAAAACCCCCACTTTTTGACATTAAGGTACGTAATGTTGTAGTCAAGAACTCACTGTGATACACTTTTAAATCAATTTGTGGGCATGAATTTCGTTTTCTGAAGGTTGCAATACTTTGTGTGTAAATATTGGTACTAAAAGAAATTCGGAATTCAGTATAATCTGGGAAAACTAGCACCTCTGGATATTTTTTGATATTCTGCATTCTAAAAACATCATCTATATAGGTTTGGAAGTTGATTTTTTGAGTCATTATTTCCAGATATTATGAAAATTCATCACCAGTTCTTGATGTGATAATATCATTCTCATTGAAACACAAAAAACTAGTAGCCCAGGAGCTAGCAGACATTTGTAACACATCTCAAGTACAAAAGGTTTGGTGATTATTAAATATGTAGACAGACTGACAGGAACCCCTGAAACATAATTCTAAGTGCAGCAAATGGTGCTTAAGGAGGGGGGCCAAGACAAAGTTTGTACAGGGTTCAAATTTTTAAATTGATCCAATCGTGTTGAAAAGTTATACCATGTTTTTTATCTACCCACGGATTCAGGAAAATGTATTAGTTTGTACTATTAAATGCAAAGTTAAGAGTTAAGGCTACAAACAGCAAAAAATTCAATTAAAAAAGGATAATTCAGTTGTACAGGGTTCACATTTTTTTAAGTTGCTACGATTTTGGATAAACAAATATGCGTTCAAATTATTGGTGGAGCTTATATGATAAAATAAGGAATAGTTTTGAGGTCTCAAATGCTTTTGCTTAAGATACGTAGGGGGGAGGAAACAAGGTCAAGCCCCATTGCATGTAATGGACGTTGACCTCTGTGCTCCCTACATCAGTAACTAAGTATTTTAGACCGTCAAACTATTCCTTATTTTATCATAGAACTCCAGCAATAGTTTGCACATTTGTTTATCCAAATAGGAGCAACTTTTTATTGATTTTTGTTGTTTTTTAGTCTATAATTCTTAAACTTTACATTGTAGATATTACAAACTACCTTTCCTGAATCCTTGTGTTAGATAAATACATGGTATACTTTTCAACACTATTGGATCAATCTAAAATTTGACCTGTACAAACTTTGGTCTTGGCCCCCCTCTCCGTAAGGCCCATTTTGCTGCACTTAAGAATTATGTTTCAGGGTTCCTGTCGTCTGTCAACATATTTAATCACCAAACCTTTTGTTACTCGAGATGTGTTACAAATTCTGCTAGCTCCGGGGTTACATCATCTGTACTGGGACCAAACAACTCATTGTTCTAATGCACAGTATATCACTAAAGCCATAAGCATAATCACTTGGTATTAAAGGACATAATGGCATTAAAATAAATTGACATAATGAAAAGAACCCTTACTGAAAACCGAAACAGTGAAAATTGGAAAGTCCAGGGGGGAGGTGTCAGTTTCTGGCAATTTCTGAACAGAAAAGCAAGGTTCTCACAGTCCCTGACAATATTAACCGTGTATCTAGCATGTTATTGCGACACAATTCAAAACGTCATTCGACCAGGATTCAGGGCATTGTCTTTGCTTTGTCGCTCTTCCTGTTTTTACACGAATATAAACATCCAAATGTTGCAACTCGTTGAAGTTGATTTCAGTAAGGGTCCTTTTCTTCATGTCAATTTTTTTTTCATGCATGATGTCCCTTTAACTTCTGAAAGCTCAACAAGCTCCTGTTTATAAACTTAACCTGTTAATATGTACGCATGCTCTATTACATGAGTAGCATGCATACACCAGCAGACTCATCAGGCAGCATCAACATGATTTAACCATTTTTCCTAATTTAAAACACAAATTTTCAATGTTTGCTGATAGATTTCCTTTCTCTGTTTTTTTCCCTGCACAAATTAAAAAATTTTTTTATTCTGCCACACAACTTAAAAATAACATCGCGGATCCCAGGACCGCAAGTGTCGTCGACCGCGCGGATTGTTGAATGGGGTCACAAAGGTCACATAGGTCCCAATGTCACATGAGGTGCACAAATGTCAAACCCACCCACGCCCTTCCTTCCACCAAGTTCATCATCGTAGCCCTTAATGGACTCTACGGCATGCAGTATATTTGGTGTCACATTTTGGACTGGCCAAAGGTCACCTGAGGTCACTCATGCACATGAGGTCAGCCAACATTTCCCACCCTACCCCACCCCCTCCTTTCCACCAAGTTACATCACCATAACCCTTACTGACCTCATCTGGATTGGGGCAATATATTAAGGGTTAACATTTTGACCACAGACACACACACAGACATATGCCAGAGTAATCCCTATGTGCCTTCTTAACTTGGCGACGACACAAAAAGACTGAGAGTGAAAACAATTCTGACAATCCAGGATTTGAACTGGAGACCTTGATATATATTAGTCCTCACAGCAAAGCTTTGGAATAAAAGATAGTAGAGGAACAGGGGTTGAACTCAGGCCTATCGATCTCTGCCTCTTCCCCATCTGACCCGTTGTTAGAACATTGGACTAGTAAACTGAAAGGTCCATTTCAATCCGCATGTCAGTAATTTTTTAACTGTCAATTATGATGTTGTGTGGCAAAGTCTAAAACTCCTTCATATTAACGCCCGTACATTTCAAGCTTTCTTTTTGTGTTTCGTCCTGATACACCAACCAAAGGTCCTAACTGGGGGATGAAACAAAATTA